>BJCO01369684.1:0-21168 GCA_018326465.1 Flaveria floridana | reverse complement strand
AAAATGACGTGTTTAGTGTTAACGGGGCAACTCTTGGAGAAATGTCTTAAGATAACTACAAGTCAAGCAACGATGCTACACATATAAGGGCAATTAAGTAAAGCAAATATGGTAATCACGTAGTTGGTTCGTCAATAATGAGGAATGTCTGTTAATAAAGGCTAAGTAAAACACGTTAAATGACGGACCTTTGGTGACGGATGTCACACATAGTTCCCATGCGTCCAACACTTAGAAAATCTTCTAGAGTTTTGAGGAAAAACAAAATTATTAGGGTTTGACCCTAGCTTGACTTTAGGGTTATAATTGTCATTATTATGCATGTTTATGAGCTGTTTTTATGCTACATATTATATTATATTGTGTGATTTTACGTGGTATGTTTATGATCATTACGTAAAATATTATCATTAATAAAAGTAAAAGATTAACGATGAAGAAAATTAGAACATAAATGAAAGAATGAAAGTCTTGCAAACAAATAAATGAAGATGCACGACTATGTTGTCGTTAGCTTAACTGTGTGTCGTTTAGCTAACCTGAAGGATGTACACAGGGTCAATCATTAAGATTGACAGGGACCCTTGTAGCATACCCTAGGTGAATGGGTCTATTTATAGACCTCAGGCCCAGCATCAGCTTCGTGCACAATGTTTGGGGTATTGCACATTGGTCCGGAAAAAAGTGAAAGATAATGATAAAAGTACGAAATGAACGAATGCATACGGTAAGGAATGAAAGAAGGTTTTACCTTGATGTATGTATGATGAATACTCACGTACGAAAGTAAAGAATGTACTTTGTTGAAAAGAGTATTTTCATATAAATCTATACAAGGTACTTTAAAACTTTTAAAACTAGAACTCACTCAGCAACGATGACTTTTATACATTTTTAGTTGGCAGGTAATTGATGCTGAGGATGACACGAGGGTGAAGCTAATCGGCGGGACAAGACTGACATCCATTCATATTTGATAATATTGTTTTGTAATGCAACTAAATAATTTTTTTATAACTGACTAAACGATGATGTACTGCTTAACAACAGTGGTTATAATGAAATGAATAGTTTTTGTTCACTTAATTCCGCTGCAATGTTTTATGAAACGTGTAATGTTTTATATGTAAAATGCTATGATGGACCAACTGTGAGGTCTCCGAGAACGGGGTCTTACAAATTCTAATCAAAGAAAGGCAAAAATTAAATTTTATTTAAAAAGTTGTATCAATCACTAATAGTTTATAATATAAACCGTAAGTCAAATTGTTTGTTGAAGTTTCTTATATAAAAAAGTTAATATAAAAATCAATGGTGAAACAAAATTGATTACTAATTTAAATTTTATTACATGGAAAAAATATATTTTGAACTTTCTAATTGGTATTCGTACAATTTGAAAGTAGATAACTAAAATTTAAAAAATTAAAAAAGATAAATTAAAAACCAATAAATAAAAGTATATTTTATTAAAGATTAAAAATAATTATGTAATAATATTTAAGATAAGTTTATAAAATTTAAAGTGATTAAAAAAGATAAAGAAAAAAAATAAAAACAAAAAGTAAAAAATATAAGATTAGTGAAAATTTGCAGGTTTCATCATTTAATAAGTAAGAGTAAAATAATCATTCACACAAAAGTAACAGAAAAAATAACTTTTGTTAATAGAAAGGAAACAAAGCATAATAAAATTTTCTAATAAAGAACATGTGGTGTATTTATCAAAGTATAATTATTAGAAAAAAAATTATTTGTTTAAAAATTATATTTATAGAAAGATCTCTTTCTTAATTTATTAAAAAAATATTTTAATATGAAAATATTAAATAATATCATTAATTAGTTAATATACTTATTTGTTAGTAGAGAGATGTGAGAAAAAATAAATTTAGATGTTCTAGAATTATATCACGTGTCCCACAAGAAAGTTCCTTATAATATGATAGACTGATTTATCTTGATTATCCCTGTAACCAACAACAACAAAAGTAAATAAAGCTTGCATATCCACAAAACGGGTGCTCAAATAATCTTGATGAACGTAATTAATTATATGCATATAATAGAAGTGTACAATTACCATGCAATCGTAGACTCGTAGTGATCTTTAGCCCTAATCTTCTCTAAGTCATCGTGTTCCTCATACTCCTTTGTTTTTAACCTCCAGTGTAGAACACCCAAATCTACACAAATTCCATTTGATTATATCGTTTAACCAAAAACTGAAACAACTCTTATAAAGAGTCATACATGCCTTAACGGGTAACATAGGGCAAAAAAATTAGTTTTTGTAATAACTATACCTAGTTGATGTAACAACAAAAAAAAAAAAAAAGAATTGCAATATGACTTTTGCTACCACATTCATGTACAATACAAAATAAGGATTAACTATTTTGATTCTGAAACACCATGAATTTTTTTTGTTTTGGTGCGACTAAAAAAATCAGTTAAAGAACTAAAGAAGAAAACAAATAGGTCAAGAATCATACCTATATACTCAAAAGTTGCGGCAGTAGAGGGTGAGCCAAAACAAATGCCAATGACTTAGAATCAATTTGAAGCCCATTGCTTGATATCTCCCGTCTAACCTCACCTACCACAATGGAAGAAAGAATATGTCAACAGGGGAAGATAAAGTTGAGCTCCGATGAAAAAGTGAAAGAGAACTTTAATTTAAATTGAGCAAAACTTCACCAATGACAAAAGAACAAAGTATGATTAGAGCAAAATTTTACAGAATTGAGCAAACATGTATACTTGTGGAATCTAAAGACCTTGATGAGTTTAAGGACATACAAAGCAAAATAAAATTTTACATCTTGAAAGGCACTCAAAAGTAGATGTCATCCAACCATTGAGGAAGAATGAAAACAGAATTAGGATTCAACAAAGCAGGTCATAAAGATCTGTGCGTTATGCAAACCAGGAAAATAAAGATGGTAAAGAATGTGGTGAAGACATGTGTCATCTAATGTAATCAATTATTAGGAAATAAGATAAGATGTTGGTTTTTATCTATTGTTTAGTTTAATTGTTTGTGCTCTATTTTCAGAGTAATGGCTCGCAAGTTTACTGAGCTAAAGATTTGACTTCATGTTTAATCAGCTAAAGATCAAGGACTATTGCTGCCATATCAACATAGTTGGGCGGAGTATATACTTTTTGTTCCTAATTTGTTGGTTTTATAGAGGAACTTGCTCAAGAGGTCAGAGCCTTCATTCTGCAACTCATCTACATCATTTTAGGGTTTTGACCATCACTTATGATTGCCTCTCAAGATCATATTATCATAATATTAAACAAGTCTCATCTCATCAGTTTGGCAACATATTTATCTTTCATCATTTCAGCTAATAGATCTTCACCAAGACAGACATATTTTTCATATTCTTTTTTAACCATTTGTCTTTGTATTGTTATCAATTATACATGATTGGACCAACGTCTTTGAATTTGTTCTTGTTATGTTTTTATTGGTGTAAATGATTGTTGGTAATTTTAGTGTTATCAACTATGTTTTAGTATATTTGATTAACTTGTTAATCGAAAAAATAACAGTAGAGATTAAACGGGTTAGGTGTCACGGGAGTGCGAACTCGATTTAATTCTAAACGTTGTTTGGGCTTTGTATTAATATGTGTTTGGGCTTAGTATTAATATGGGTTTAAGTAAATAATTAGTTGAGCCTAATTATTAATTAATATTTGCTACAAAAGCCCATTTATTATTTTGTTGGGTCAAGCCAAAAAGAGATCTGCCATTTATTTTGAGATCCGGATCATAACAAAAACAGAGAACAACGGGATGTTCTTACAGTTACGATATATACATCACATGGAACCATCAATTTAAAGAGAGAAATCCTACTTTATCAAGCAGATCTCTGTGTAATTCGATAAATCAATCGCGTGTAACCCACGAAATAGATTTATTTGATAGTGTTTTATGATTCAGAGATAATCCAAATGGTTTTGATTGTTTGAAGATTAAACCTGAATCAGGTACATTTTAATTTGTTTTATGTTTGATTTCTTGATCGAGACCCACAAATTCTACAAAGATAAACCTATATTTTTCAATTTCTGGGATTTGGATTTTGTTTGTGAATTATGCTCGACTGGAAATTTTGGCTTTAGATTCATGGGTTTGTTCTCTATTATTAATAACAGAATTTAAAGGGTTGCTGGAGTTGTTGTTGTTCACGGAATCACGGTGGGGTGGTGTTCGATTTATCTGTTTGTGATTACTTGATAATTTCTGGGATTTTAAAGTAGTATCAGATTGATATGGAAACTTGAAGATGATCACCAAAAAGGAAAATAATCTCTGCTCTGTTGCTTTTCACGAGAAAAAAAAAGGGATAATTGCTTTTATTTGTTTTGATCAAGGATCCTAAAGTCAATATCAATGTTTTGAATATAAAATTCCAGTCAATTATATAAGTATATAATTAAAACTTTTTAGAAATTGTGACCGTATGTTGTCATGGGTCTCTTTTGGATTTCATTTTTTATCAAGTGTGATTCGCATGTTTGTTGTTGGTAAAAAAACAATTAAACAATGGAAGAGTTAATGTCTTAGAAGAAATGGTTTGAAAATAGAATGTTTAAATGGTAGTAAACATAAACACGGATCAACGAACCATTAATTTTTGTAAAAACCAAAATAAATCGAATTAAAAAAGAAAAGATAAACATGTGCATTACATGGTTTTACCTTCTATTTAACAACTTGTACGTGGTGATGAAAGAGCACCAATAAAATAATACTGGTTTTCGAATATTGAAAAAAATAAACTTGTTTATTTGATAATTTAAACTAGTATTTGGCTCCCGCGCGTTGCTGCGGGGACCTTTCTTGTCATGCCATGAAAACAATATTCAGTGTATAAGAATTCATAAAAATAAATAAATGTATATACGTTTTATTTGCTTTATCGTTCTGTAACATGTAGTAGTTTACAATTCTTTTATTTAATGGGTTAAGAATTTGGATATTAACAACAACAATTTATCTTATAGTTAAAGATGTTATACAATCAAATTCTCCTGTATGTTTAAATTGCAATGAAATGAACAGTGAAAGGAGACAGGCTTGCAACTACGTGGCATACCATTTCTCCCAACCATCCCCTGTCGTTGGATGCGTGTCCACCATACTGTGTTAATCTGTTTTCTCTCACTTCATTAGCTTCTTTGAAAGGGTTTCTCTATCGACTGATGTCTTCTCCGATCGGCCAGAATGTCTCCGACCACTGTTCCACTCCTTCCGTTAGGGTTTTGCTGGCTGATGGATTTGGCCTAGGCGTGGCAGTGTTAGAGAATGCTGTGTGTTCACGTGCACCCTGCAGCCATAGTTGAGTCTTCGCAGGAAGGTGTTCTTCATGAGGTTAGTGTTTTTGATTTCATAATTTTTGAGCTTTCATGAACACTGATTTGTTGATTTTAACTTTTTCTTTATGTGTTTATCAGTCGATTTCAACTGTTTCTTTGTTTTGTTTATCTCATATGTTTCTTCTTAGATCAATGGTGGGAAGGTGGTTGATTCCCGTCAAAGCAACCTACCTCTGGTTACTTTCTTCTCATCTGATATCTTTTGATAATAGTTGTCTGGTTGGTTTATTGATCCGAGGTTAGTGATTTTGATATGGATATGATGAGTTCATGGGTCTGAATAAAAGTTACATGAGAACATTGCCTAGGTGTCGCAGGGTTGGAGGATGGCAGCTAGTCGTCTGTAACTGTCACACCCCAACCTTAACGGCGGAAACGTCAAGATGTGAGGGTTAAGATTGTTCATGTCACACAACGCTAATTTAAATAACAATATTATTAAAGCTCAATATTCAAGACATACATTTAAGAAATAAAACATGTTCCAAAACATAGGAATATTAAAGTCAAATGATAACAAATGTATTTTTATTTTAATCTAGGTTCAGTCCTAGATGTAACAATGTCTTCATAGCAAGCTAAGCATTATCATTTCCTGAAAAATGTTAAAAATAAATGGTCAACGTAATGTTGGTGAGTTTTTCATAGTTTTCATACATAAATATATATAAAAGATGGCAATTCATATCTTAGGTTAGTGAATAAAGTAACTAGGGATGTATGAATAGATCTAATAATCAAACCTTGACAGATTACAAGATTACAAGATTAAACGATTAGCTAAGTGTACTTGGATTAACCAAGTAGGCTTGTCAGGCGCATAGATCTATGACGTCACCAGGCTAGCAATAGTTAATGATTGTACATATAATAGTCATCACATGGTAATTACTAAAGTTCAACTAACCACGACAAACAAGATGAATTGCCCAAGTGTTTACAAGATTCAAACGAGTTTACAAGTGCAATTATCATAAGATTAACATGTTTCACCCCAAAGTGTAAAAATAAATAAAAGGGGTATGGAAAGCTCACATATATAACAAGGATGAGTAAATAAGAAAGTCTTGAATTATAATGCCGAGGATTCATTAACATTCAACCTAAATAAGAGACGTATTAAGTTAATCATGATCATTATGGTGTTATATCTATAAACCATTTATCCATGATTTTTAAGTTATTAAATAAATACACTTTATTATTATTTTGGTAATTAAATAATTTAAATAAGGATTTTAATGAATGACAGTATTAATAAAAGTTAAACTTTTATTATCAAATGATTCTTATTTACAATTTAAATAAAATAGTAATTTCTAGATTTCAATAATAAAAAATAATTCTATTAATTTCAGTAAGTGCATATTTTAAATATGTATATACATATATTAATTTTCTTTTAAATATATATAGATAAATGTGTAACTATAATTTATAACAGTAAAATATTTATTCAAAAGAAATTATTAAAAATTAAGTGAACTCATTACAATTTGAGTTTAATAATAAGTTGTATTTTGTACAATTTTTATAATTTTTAAAAAGATATGGACATTTCTTAAATTGATTTTTTTAGAAAATTTAAAAGAGAAAGATTTTATTTATTTCCTGATTAAAAATGATTTCATATGATTTTTAATAATATTTAGATATTTTTCTGCATTTTTAAAGCACCAAAGAACACTTAAAAAAAGATTTGCAGGGACTGGGGTCGAACCCGAGCCCCCTGCACAGCCTCACCACGCACAAACCACTGGGCCAAGCCCTGGTTTGTGTTAAGGATTAGAAAACTTTATTTAAAACCTAACCCTCCATATTTCCCCAATTCATAAGAACCCTAGAACTGAAATCGAACCAATTGAACCACCAATCGATGATCATAACCAAATTAACCATGGGGTTTTTATTCCCCATGTGAAAAGGAAGGTATTCATGTATTTTATTTACCTGTACTTGATCGAATTGAAGAGAACAGGAGGTTAAGTATGTCAACGGGTATCGAATGCAGAAATCGGTGTTTGTGTGTGTTTTGAGTGAAATTCAAGGTTCAGAGATTTTAAAGGAAGTGTTTTGGGCATTAGCCCTCAACTTTATAGTTCCAATTTGTACGATTTGGTGCCCGACAGCGATGGCGTTTATGTCAGCCGTTACAGATCGAATTGAACAACTTAAATGTTATTTCATGTGGAATTGAATGCATCATTAGTTTCAAGATGATTGTACGAACGTGTATACATAATTAATTTGATAATTACAATGATTTGAGCGTAGAACGGTTATGAGTTTTTATGGGTTTCGGTTTTGAGTTCTATGGAGTAGTAATGCGCAGTTAAAACCAAATTAATGGGCATCATTACGTTCGAATTGGTTCCACCAAGTTGTTGGATTCATTTTTAGGTGTTAAAAGTGAGTTTTGGGGAGGTTTTAAAGGTCGTCAGAGCTCGCCGGAGCCGGCCGGAAGCTTCGGCCAGAAAAACGGGGGGAGAAGGGTGTTGGGTTTTAAAATTTTATAATTTGGTCCCTGTGGTTTCAAGTTGTTTAATTGCTGCCCATAGTTTAGTTTTAGTTTTAAAGAAAATTACACTTTAGTCCCTGAAGTTTAAAATGTTATTATTTTATGCGTAAACTTATTAATTACAAGTTCTAAGATAATAAAACTTATATTATTTTTATTAATTTCTAAGATTAATCACTTATTATGATTATTACTATTATTGTTATTATTATTATTATTACTATTATTATTATTATTATTATTAATATTAATGTCATTAATTATTTAATTATCAAAATTATGATGATACAAAAAAAATTACAAATAAAATCCTCGTATTTACATTAATAACAATACAAACCCTTACAAGAGCTAACGATGTTCAAAAGCGTTTAACAAAATTTACAAAAGGTCACCGTCTCCCCAACTTTAAGAAATTTCATCCCGAAATTGAAGAGAAGACTAAACGAAAAGATAGTGATATTTTTTCTTCATGTGATCCTCGTGTTCCCAGGTGAACTCAGCTCCACGTTTATTTTCCCAACGGAATTTGACGATCGGTGTGGTAGTTGTTCGGGTCTTCTTCAGGGTTCGGTCCATAATCTCGACAGGTTTCTCGACAAAATGCAATGACTCGTCTATTTGAATTTCCTCCAGAGGAACATGTAAATTTTCATCAGCCAGGCATTTCCTCAGATTTGAGACATGGAAGACAGGATGAACCCCAATAAGTTCGGAAGGTAGTTCCAGTTTGTAAGTCACTTTCCCAATTCTTTTCAAAATCTTAAAAGGTCCTACAAAACGTGGGGCTAAGTTTCCTTTCTCCCCAAAGCGAACAACACCCTTCCATGGAGAGACCTTGAGAAGGACCATATCGTCGACTTGAAATTCCACCGGTTTGCTTCTTTTATCGGCATAACTCTTTTGACGACTTCTAGCCACCTCAAGGTTATTTTGAATTTTCGAAACTTTGTCGGTCGTTTCTTGAATAAGTTCAGGACCAGTGATGAAATTCTCAGCAATGTCATTCCAACAGATTGAAGAACCACATTTACGACCATACAAAGCCTCGAATGGTGCCATCTTGATACTCTAGTGATAATTATTATTATACGAAAATTCCGCTAAAGGGAGATGCGTATCCTAGTCACCACCAAAATCAAGGACACAAAGACGCAGTAAATCCTCAAGAGTTTGGATTGTTCACTCGGTTTGACCGTCCGTTTTAGGATGGTAAGCCATCCTTAAATCCAGTTGGGTACCCAAGAGTTCTTGCATCAAAGACCAGAAATGTGAAGTGAAACGAGCATCACGATCGGAAATAATATGCAACGGCACGCCATGACGACTCACAATTTCATCAATGTAGATTCGAGCCAGTCTTGAAACCTTGTAAGTGTCTCGTATTGGTGTGAAATTGCCGTTTTGGTCAAACGGTCAACAATCACCCATATACTATCATGGCCACGAGAGGTACGTGGTAACTTGGTTATGAAATCTATGGATATATGTTCCCATTTCCACATATGGATTTCGGGTTTTTCAAGTATACCACTAGGCCGTTGATGTTCAGCCTTTACCCTCACACATGTGAGACATTTAGAAACATACAATGCAATATCCTTCTTCATGCCAGGCCACCAGTATTGGCCGCACAGGTCCATGTACATCTTATCGGACCCCGGATGAATAGAATATTGGGTTTGATGAGCTTCGTTCATGATGAGGTGACGGAGATTATCACGATTCGGGATCCAAAGTCGATTCAAGAAATACCACCTGCCATTTGGTTTCGTCTCCAATTGAGACCGGACGTTAGTCGCTAGTTCTTCATCCTTCCCTTCCTCGGTTAGTGCCGCTTGTTGAGCCTCGCGAATGCATAACTCGAGATCACTATCAATCCTTATATTCTATAGCATGACAGTAGCCTCGTTAACATCCACGTGAATCTCAATATCAAATTCCCTTAACGTGTCAAACCATTGCCTTTAATCTCGGATTTCTTAAAGCGAAACAGTCTTATTATGGATCTTGCGATTTAGCGCATCGGCTACAACATTCTCCTTTCAAGGATGATAGCGAATGTCACAGTCGTAGTCGCTAATCAACTCAATCCAACGTCTTTGTCTTATGTTAAGATCCTTTTGATTGAACACGTGTTGGAGACTCTTATGATCGGTGTAGACTATGCATTGCGTCCTATAAAGATAGTGCCGCCATATCTTTAAAGCAAAAACAACGACACCAAGTTCAAGATCATGGGTTGTGTAGTTCACTTCATGAACCTTCAATTGCCTTGATGCGTAAGTTATGACCTTGCCTCGTTGCATGAGAACACAACCAAGGCCTTGACTAGATGCGTCGTAGTACACGGTGAAGTCATCGTTTCCATCGGGGAGAGTTAAGATAGGAGCATTACACAGTTTCTGCTTCAAAGTCTTGAACGCATCTTCTTGTTCGGGTCCCCACTCAAAAAGTCTGTTCTTTTGAGTTAGCACCGTAAGCGGTTTTGAAATCTTTGAAAAGTTTGCAATGAACCTACGGTAATAACCCGCTAAACCCAGAAAAGAACGAACCTCGGTTGGGGTCGTGGGAACACACCAATTCTTCATGGATTCTATCTTTGCAGGGACAACGTGAATTCCTTGGCTATTCACCACATGTCCTAAGAATTTGACTTCTTCAAGCCAGAGTTCGCACTTAGAGAACTTGGCGTATAGTTGTTCCTTCTTCAAAAGTTCGAGAACTTGGCGTATAGTTGCATACTCGATTCATGAGATCCATGAAGACAGCAGGTGCATTAGTCAAGCCAAAAGGCATAACCATGAACTCATAATGTCCATATCGAGTACGAAACGTGGTCTTTGGAATATCGTCACCGTGAACACGTAATTGATGATATCCAGAACGTAGATCGATCTTTTAGAATTGTGTAGCTCCTTGAAGTTGATCGTAGTGCTCATCAATTCGAGGAAGAGGATATCGGTTCTTGATAGTGACCTTGTTGAGTTCCTGGTAATCGATACATATATGGAAAGAACCATATTTCTTCTTCACAAACAGCATGGGTGCACCACATGGTGAAGAGCTAGGTCGAATAGAACCCTTATCAGTCAAATCTTGCAGTCGACTAGCTAGTTCTTGCATTTCAGACGGTGCAAGTCGATAAGGTGACTTAGCCACGGGATTCGCACTAGGAATCAGATCTATTTTGAACTCAACTTCTCGTACGGGAGGTAACCCAGTAAGATCTTTGGGAAACACCTCGGGAAAATCCCGCACGACATGAATATCCTTTAGCTCTTTACCTTTGGCTTTCGTGTTGACTACATAAGCCATGAAAGCTATGTAGTTTTTACTTAAGCACTTTCGGACCTTGATACAAGACATGAGTTTGAGTCTTTAAGATGATCTCTCCCCAAAAACTTTCAAAGTATCACCCGATGGTAAAGAAATTCGAATGCATTTCTCGAAACATATGATTTCCGCGTGTTGCTTTACTAACTAATCCATGCCGATTATAACGTCAAAGCTCCCTAGTTGCATAGGAATAAGGTCAATGAGAAAATGATGCTCATTAAGACTTAAGGTGCAATCGCGTATCATGACGTCGACTTTGATAGATTTGCCATCGGCTACTTCGACCGTAAAGGATCTTTCTGGATTAGAAAGCGACTTAGAAAGAATAGGCTCGAACTCTAAAGACACGAAACTCTTATCCGCACCCGAATCGAAAAGCATAGATTCATAACAATTATTTACAAGATACATACCTGCTCAGATATAAGACTATCGTTGGTACATGGAAAGCAAGTAGGAATTTTACGAAATAAAAGATCGATTAACGGAAAAAAATGACGTAACATTCACCACGTCGTTGTTGGCTTGAGCTTGGTTGGCGTTGATGTTGAAAGCCCTTCCATGAGCCGGTGGCACGGTTCCCACATTGCGAGGACATTGTGGATGGAAATGTCTAGGTTCGCCACAGTTATAGTAAGCTCGATTAAATACCAACGTAACATTGTTCGGAGCACGAAGGCAAGTAGCCACCAGATGCCTATACTTCCCGCACAATGAGCAAACTTGGAAAGGAGTGTTACTCACGTGATGGTACTTGCAAGTATTACACATCGGGTGCGGCCCAGTATAAGTCCTTGCCACGAGGGCTTGATTTGAAACGACAGCTTGCCTTTGAGGGGCATTTGGTGCTGTCACCGCGTAATTACGAGCCGGTGTGAACTTGTGCTTCTTGCCTTTGAAAGAGGACTCGGCCTTCACCTCCTTTATAGCCTCGAAAGTCACCTTCATAGCAGTCTTGACACCTTTCACCGTCAAAGTTCCAGCCCTAATATGGTTTTCAGTGAGCTGGGCGGTGATATTAACCGCCTCCTCCAAGGTTGTAGGCCTACCCACCACAACATCTTGAATTTGAGGTGGTACCCCCTTAATAAACTTCTCAATGTTGCGGGACACGGTATCCACCATGTGTGGTAGGAGCATGCTCAACTCAAGATACCGAGTGGAATAAGCCAAGTGATTGCCACTATCTTGCTTGAGGTTCCAGAATTCCTCCTCCAGCTTTTGCAATTCACTCCTTGGGCAGAACTTTTGGATCATTATGTCCTTAAATTCTTCCCAAGGCAATGCCAAGGCAACTTCAATCCCTCGGTTCCTTTTCTTACTATTCTACCACGTGAGTGCCCGTTGTTGAAGGACACTTGCAGCATTACGGACCTTGAGTTCATCAGGACACTCGATGGTGATAAATGTGTTTTCCATACTTTCGAACCACTCAAGAAGTCCAGTGTCTCCTTCTTTTCCACTAAAGTTAGTGGGTTTGTATGAGTTGAAATGCTTGAACGTGCAGGTGCGGATGTTTTCACCATGAGTGTTACTATTTTCCCCATGTCCATTGTTACCAACACCACCATTGTTTCCATGGACGTTGTTGCCATTGTTGGCCATTAGGGTGCTGCTAAGTTCAGCAACCATCATCGGGAGTACGACAACCATTTGCCGGGCGATCATCACAGCGAGTTTACGATCGGAGGTCGCACGCTTTCCTTGATGGCGAGACATTCTATAGTATAAATAAAGGAAATATTAATATTCGGAGATAAATCAGTTTAAAGAAAACAAGAATTTCAGATATTTATAAATATACCCAGGGTGGTTCAAATTGGTATCACATAGCCAATAGGAACATGGACACGTCGAGGTGACTTAATCCCAATTACCTCGAGGAAGATGTGTATGTTGACCATAATTTAGGACTCATCCGAGAAATCCCCAGGTAAGCATAACAGGTCTCGCAATGAGATTTATACGAAATGCTTGCCTTAGCCCGAGGGCCTTTTGCAAGGAAATCCAGAATACAGGTGCTTATGTGTCACACACTTCCCTAAGGCTATTAGAATTAAAACCTCGATAAGATTTTTCAAGAGTTAGACATCATCTAAGGGATTTTTCCACCCGATAGGGTGCGTAGATTTCCACACGTAGTCGAGAATGAGATTAAGAAAGGATTAAACGCGGTGGAACGTAGAGACATAAGAAGATGATTATATAGTTGGGGTTTACAAGGTTCAAGGCACATTCCTAAGGCACTATTTATAAATATAAACAAATAGCACATAAGGGATTTAGCATGTAACAAGGAACAACATAAGATAGACATATTACCAAGCTTATAAGATCATAATGATTTTTCATGAAAGGGTCCCTAGGTTAACCATAGTCTAGGCCATCATTTCTAATAACCAAAATCCCTATAGTTATGGGCTCTCATATTAATCTGTCACACCCCAACCTTAACTGCAGAAACGTCGAGATGTGAGGGTTAAGATTGTTCATGCCACATAACGCTAATTTTAAATAACAATATTATTTAAGCTCAATATTCAGGACATACATTTAAGAAATAAAACATGTTCCAAAACATAGGAATTTCAAAGTCAAATGATAACAAATGTATTTTTATTTTAATCTAGGTCCAGTCCTAGATGTAACAATGTCTTCATAGCAAGCTAAGCATTATCATTTCCTGTAACATGTTAAAAATAAAAGGTCAACGTAATGTTAGTGAGTTTTCCATAGTTTTGATACATAAGTATATATAAACGATAGACATTCATGTCTTAGGTTAGTGAATAAAGTAACTAGGGATGTATAAACAGATGTAACAATCAAACCTTAACAGATTATAAGATTACAAGATTACAAGATTAAACGATTAGCTAAGTGTACTTGGATTAACCAAGTAGGCTTGTCAGGCTCATAGATCTATGACGTCGCCAGGCTAGCAATAGTTAATGATTGTACATATAATAGTCATCACATGGTAATTACTAAAGTTCAACTAACCACAACAAAGAAGATGAATTGCCCAAGTGTTTACAAGATTCAAACGAGTTTACAAGTGCAATAATTATAAGGTTAACATTTTTCACCCCAAAGTGTAAAAATAAAAAAAAAAGGTATTGAAAAACTCACACATATAACAAGGATGAGTAAAAAAGAAAGTCTTGAATAATAATGCCGAGGATTCATTAACGTTCAACCTAAATAAGAGACGTATTAAGTTAATCATGATCATATGGTGTTATATCATAAACCATTTATTCCATGATATTTAAGTTATTAAATAGATACACTTTATTATTATTTTAGTAATTAAATAATTTAAATAAGGATTTTAATGATTGACACTATTAATAAAAGTTAAAATTTTATTGTCAAACGATTATTATTTACTATTTAAATAAAATAGTAATTTGTAGATTTTAATAATTAAAAATAATTCTATTAATTTCAGTAAGTGCATATTTTAAATATGTATATACATATATTAATTTTCATTTAAATATATATAAATAAATGCGTAACTATAATTTATAACAATAAAATATTTATTCAAAAGAAATTATTAAAAATTAAGTGAACTCATTACAATTTGAGTTTAATAATAAGTTGTATTTTGTACAATTTTTATAATTTTTTAAAAGATATGGAAATTTCTTAAATTGAATTTTTTAGAAAATTTAAAAGAGAAAGATTTTATTTATTTCCATATTAAAAATGATTTTATATTATTTTTAATAATATTTAGATATTTTTCTGCATTTTTAAAACACCAAAGAACACTAAAAAAAGATTTGCTGGGACTAGGGTCTAACCTGGCCCCCCTGCACAGCCTCACCATGCACAAACCACAGGGCCAAGCCCTGGTTTGTGTTAAGGATTAGAAAACTTTATTTAAAACCTAACCCTTCAGATTCCCTCAATTCATAAGAACCCTAGAACTGAAATCGAACCAATTGAACCACCAATCGATGATCATAACCAAATTAACCATGGGGCTTTTATTCCCCATGTGAAAACGAAGGTAGTCATATATTTTATTTACCTGTACTTGATCGAATTGAAGATAACACGAGGTTAAGTATGTCGACGGGTCTCGAATGCAGAAATCGATGTTTGTGTGTATTTTGAGTGAAATTGAATGTTCAGAGAGTTTAAAGGAAGTGTTTTAGGCATTAGCCCTCTACTTTATAGTTCCAATTCGTACGATTTGGTGCCCAATGGCTACGACGTTTAAGTCGACCATTTCAGATCGAATTGACAACTTAAATGGTGTTTCAGATGGAATTGAACGCACCATTAGTATCAAGATGATTGTACGAACGTGTATACATAATTAATTTGATAATTACAATGATTTGAGTGTAGGACGGCTATGAGTTTTTATGGGTTTCGGTTTCGAGTTCTATGGAGTAGTAATGCGCAGTTAAAATCAAATTAATGGGCATCATTACGTTCGAATCGGTTCCACGAAGCGGTTGGGTTCATTTTTAGGTGTTAAAAGTGAGTTTTGGGGAGGTTTTAAAGGTCGCCGGAGCTCGCCGGAGCCGGCCGGAAGCTTCGGCCGGAACAACGGGGGGAGAAGGGGATTGGGTTTTAAAATTTTACAATTTGGTCCCTGTGGTTTCAAGTTTTTTAATTGCTGCCCATATTTTAGGTTTTAGTTTTAAAGGAAATTACACTTTAGTCCCTGAAGTTTAAAATATTATTATTTTATGCATAAACTTATTAATTACAAGTTTTAAGATAATAAAACTTATAATATTTTTATTAATTTCAAAGATTAACCACTTATTATGATTATTGCTATTATTGTTATTATTATTATTGTTATTATTATTGTTATTATTACTATTATTATTATTATTATTAATGTCATTAATTATTTAATTATCAAAATTATGATGATAAAAAAATTACAAATAAAATCCTCGTATTTGCATTAATAACAATACAAACCCTTACAAGAGCTAACGATGTCCACAAACGTTTAACAAAATTTACGAAAGGTGACAACAACCCCCTGCAACCATGGCTGATTCATTGTTTTGCGAACTCTGAGCTTGACAATACTACAAGAAACTGTTGATTTCAATTGCTCTTTTACAGCCCTGTTTGTATTGTTAACCTCAACTATTGTCTCTCTGTGGGATGCGATGTTTGAACAAATCATATAGGGTAAATACAGGTGCTCATTTTGTCATCCAAATGTTTTCTTTAGTTTGCTGTGGATATACCTGTCATGACTTCTTTGGCGTTGAAGGGCTATAGGATAGTAGGTATTGACCTGCAAGCCCCTTGCAACCGTGGTGAACTCACTATCTTAGGAACTTTAGGCTGAGAAAGGTTTATTTTGGCTCGATTTAAAGTTATGTTCATAACGCGTTGTTGGTTTATTTTAAAGGTTTGATACTATGTGTCGTCAATACACATATTTTTATGATTGCTGCTTATATGTCTATCTCTTGCAGTTGTTTAAAGCTTATGCAATAACACGAGGCATTAGATATGAGAAAGTAAGAAACACTTGAAGTTCATATTTTATTTTGGAAAATTAGGCTGATTGTATGTGTTCACTTACCGCTATTGCAACCATGATCATCTGACCATAAGTCTTTAGCTTCCCAGAACTTTGGTTCTTTATCCACCCGACTATACCTTGCAATGGATTTAAACACGTGTCCCCCTGAACGTTGTGTAGATTTAGCGCATAACCTGCTTACGGGTACTATTGATGATGGGACTATAATAATGATAAGTTCATGCCTATATCTGAAAGCTGATTAAAGATGTTACTTTGGTGTGGCGATGTTGGAGGACGGTAGGTTTTGACCTGCAACCCCTCATGCAGCCATGGTTGACCAGTTGCTTTACAAACTTTGAGCCTCATAATATCTGACTTAGGTTTGCTTTGAGTTGTTGGCACTCATACAATATTGTAATTGCGTTGTAAGAGTAAATATGACGTAAAAGTGGTTGAAGCTCATGTTTTGGCTAGGCAACTTCAGGTGATTGTAACTTGCAATGACTATTGCAAGCATGATCGTGCGACCTTTCCTGATTTTGGAACTTCATGAACCAGAGGTAAGTTCTTGCTTATGCACATGTTGGTTTCTTTCAACGTTATCTAAAATTATTATTTAAACTTTTTCTATATAGGACTCATATAAGTTTACAAATAGTGTATATGGTGTTAACTTCTTGTATCTATTACCAGTTGGTACCCAATTGGACCATGATACTTTTTACGATGATGAGTAGTCACATGTAAATAAAAATCCAATATGATTCAAATCAAGGTGTGACAAATTTATAATGTTGCAGCCTCTCACCTGCAACCTTTTTTGTAGCCATGGTAATTAATACCTTTAGTAGCGCCAAAAATTCGCATTCCAGTTATGTACAGTAGAGGTAGTATTTTTCTTATTTATAGCCATGAACCAATAGAACAATATATAAACTGTATATGCATCAAATGTAGAACTTGCAAATGACACAATTATTTCAAATTAGAATGATTAGGTCCTGCAAGATGAAACCACTCCTTTATTACAATGATCAGGTAGAGGGAGGTACTAAATGCAGCTGCTAAGGACTTTCAATATATACGACAACAAAAACCTCTAATAGTAGAAAACAATGGTGCAGGTTCAATAAAGACATGTCTCATCATCTTCGTGGAGCTCTGGGAAACACTAGTCATCAACACATGAATGAAGATAGTCAGGTATAAAAACAAAAAAAAAACTATGTATACCTATGCATATAGATGAAAGGCATGTCACCAAAAAGACCTTATTTTTACCCAGACCTAAATACTCAGACTAAATAATATAATAAACAAAGTTCATACAGTAAGAACAATTATTATGTGCTAGGACTAGGTAGAATTAATGTCTAATTCATTTAGTTTTGTCGTTTGTAATATGTAAGTGATTAGTGGGTCAAGCTCCCTAATAACTATGAATGTTTGGGGCCCTTAAACACACGCGCACTGAATTAGCTTATTTCAAATATGGTTATTAGGAGGTTCATTCGCTTCAGATCACAACTACATTAAGGTAGGTTAGTAGGTAGTTTTACAGTTTTTCACAAAATCATAAAGTTTTTGAGTATTTCAATGGTATATGTAATGATACAATGTTTCTACATTATCTTGCATCACTATAAGTCATCCAAGATCTTTATGAATCACGGTGGTGGTCCATACGTGTTTAGAATTGCAGGCCAGATTTTTCACTAGTTAGGTTCGTTGTGTTCACAGCCGGGTAATAGACCGCAATTTTGCAAATTTACATTTTTGATAGCCAAAATGAAACTGCAAACAAGCTTCACTTCTCATTTGCAAACGCATCTGCCATGTACACATGCAGAGACATTTAGCGCAACGCCTGAACTTGATTGCATCTAGTTAATATTTAACTTGCATGTTAAACGTTATAATACAAGTTGAATTTTAAAATATTATTTATAAATAATGTTCATTGAAAATATGTGTTGTCCTATATTTAAAGTACACTTTTTTATTTTATTAGTTTACCAATATTATCTCATATTTTTCTCTATTTTATATTATATTTAATGAATAAAATAATTAGAAAATGTTGCCTGTAGTTTTTAAAATAGAAAAAAGATGGAGTGCTCTTGGGACTCCCCCAATCCAAGACGTCAACACCTACTTTATTGTATATTATTTTCATCTCTTTCACAACACACTAAACATCATTAACTTGAATAAAACATCTACACTCACTAACAACCCATTAGCACCAGCATTATCACCGGTGTAATAACCGGTAATTTCAGATCAATACCCGACCTTGACTTGATTATAATTACACCTATGACACTTGAATTTTAATTTAATTATATTTATTGGAGTCGTTTTATGCATTGCAAACTCTCACGCATAACATTTCATGCATCGGTAATTCGGCGTAATTACCGTTTTTACGCGCGATACAAGCACACACGAATGTTGATGATGATTAGTATATATATGTGCCAATAAATACTTTAAAGTATTTTGAAGTATTTTAGATCCCAAATTAAGTACATTGGAAAATATTAAACTAATAAATAAACCTTAACACGTAGATTGATATTTTACCCGGATAAAACATGTATAACGCAACTACTAGATACACGAGTTATTTTTACATATCATCAATATTAAAATATGCGACCTTATATAATTTCTTATAATATTTTTTTATGCATTTAAAAAAAAGTAACAAGTATAAAAGTAAAAATATATAAAAATTACCATAATGCAAGAAATACCCCCAAATACTCAATATTATATAAAAAACTTGAAAACCAACCACCCCCCTTCTCACCATTCTTTTCTTCTTCTTCCCTTGTCAAATCCTCACAAGACAAGTTGTCTTTTATGAAGCTCAAGACTTGCCATTTTAGTGTTAAGAAAAAATTTGTGAACAAAGCTACATGATTCCTTTCCATATGTGTGAGCTCCTTTTCCTATGGTTGACCAAGAGCCAAAGTTAGGAGTTTGTAGAGATTACAAATACAAGCAACATTCACACACTTCATCCACACAAATCACCAACACACTCTCCTCCCTCTTTCTTCCTTCAAAATTCTGCCAAGACATCCCCACCACCATTTCATTTCATTTTCAACTCATTTTATACAAATCTTGGGTGATTCAAGTGCTATTATTAAAGACCAAGTGATTTTTGAAGCTTCCAAGCATCCTACAACATCTTCTCCACTTTTCCTTGTTTGGTTCTTAGTTCAAAGGATCAAGTCTTCTATCCTTTGCATTTCAAGACTACCTTCTCTTTCTCCTTACATGTTTAAGGTTAGCACTTTGTTCCTAATCTTGTATACATCACCATGATGTGTTCATGTGACTAACTCATCCAAAGGTGCTCTAGCAAAGTTTAAAAAGTAACAAAACATGTAAGACACTTTCTGGCAGATTCATGTCCTGTGTTTTAGACACCATAACTCGACCTAAACATGGTCAAATGAACCGTTTCTTGAGCCTAACATTAACTTTAGAATGTCTAGTTTTTAATGCATCCAACCTTGAAATTTTTATATAAGAATAACCCATCCAAAACATACAAATATGATTAAAGTATTGAATCTGAGTTTTCGACAGATTAGATAGGGCAGAAAGATGTAGTCATAAGTTATGCTTAAAGTAATCAAATGGAGCTTTTCCTTCTATGGTAACTTAGCTTAAGGTGTTAGGTTTAAAAATACTATAGTCTCTATTTGTGAATATAGGGTTTGACCCCTCAAAAAGGTGAATTCCATGGACATGTACAGAAAAAAATGCTGCTCTGACATCTGTTGCTTCATGACCCATTTCGAGGCACTTAACTTAGTTATATACTACATGATATACCTTTTTGGAATCCTGGAACATAGATCTAGATGTGATAAAAATATCAGATTTTATAAAAATTCTTTGTACCATGAAAAGAGGATGACAACCAGACTCAAAAGTCCTCTTGATTCTGTCAAATACCCATATTTATATAAAGTAAACTTTTGAAAGTATTTGGTAAAACAAAAAGGAAACTCATACACATGAAAAGTATAATATCATTATACTGAATATAAAACCCATTCAATACATTATGTATTTTTAGAAAGATAACTATGAAGACAAGAATCTAAATAAAACATTAACGACTCGACGTGTCTAACTAGTCAATTGATATTATCAAAACTAACTTTGTGGATGAGTTATGCATGACCATCTAGGGTTAGTAATCATGACCTCATGAATATATTGTGATTTTGTTTAGGAGATTCCTAGACCAATCATACGTACGGACTATTGCTAATATTCACGTGTGCAATTGAGGTGAGTTTCACGGCCCCATTTTTACTTATTTTCCTTTTGGGGGAGATTACATGCAAATTACTATTTTC
>BJCO01369682.1:0-10840 GCA_018326465.1 Flaveria floridana | reverse complement strand
GGGGGGGGGGCGCCCCCCCCCCCCCCCTCCGGCCCCTATAATGCTCCGCCATTGTTAACATATAAGGATGTAAAATCAAACAACAGTAAGATTATATTTAGTCAAAACTAAAATTACAAAACTTCACATGATGACTGTTGCTAAACGAATTTTAACCAAAGGGTTGAAGTCGAGGAGCATTGAAGAGTATGGCCACCACTTTGGTTAAGGTTGGAATGGATTTGGACTTGGGTTGGACTTCCATACATCTGCATGATAGATAACATAGTATACTCATGGGCGGAAGAGATTTTTTTCCTATGATCACCCTGTGGTGTGAGAATGAGTATATGTATGGAAAACGAAAGGGATTTGGAGAGAATTATAAGAGTTCAGAGTTAAAGAATGAGAACAAGTGTGTATACCTGATGTGAAAGATGGTATTTATAATGGGTGATGTTGAGCTCTTGAACAACGACTCTAGTCTAAGTATTCTTTTGCCAGCCATCCGGATTGAGTTCTCTTGGCAAGAGAGTTATGTGCTTAGTGCAAAGGGTTTTTATATGATTTTAATAATTCTTGTCTCCTATAGTTGACTTTTCTTTCTGTTATGATACACCTACTTTTACCAGTGATGTCATTGTCCATCTAGAGAGTTAGTCTTTTGCTCATTGTTGTTTTATGATCTAATCATATTCCTTGATAACCAATGGATATCTTTCTTCTCTGCTAAACTTTATACTCCTTTCGTTTGTTTCTAAAGTTTTTAAGTGGCGAACCCAAATGTTTCTCCTTCTATTCGTTGTGCCATGGTTACTAGTTCCCTGCTAGTCATGGCTGGGGGCTTCCCCTTTTCCCGTTTGTGGTTTTGTTTTGAGCCGCAGTCAGGAGTCTTCTCCATCAGGCCGCGTATTAGTGTTATTGAATATGGTGCAACATTACTTGTTTTGATTAGCCATTACTACTTGAGGTGGGGTTGCTAGTGATGCCAGTGTAAGCCGCGGCTGAGGGCTCCTTACCTGATAAGAGCCGCGGCTAAGGGTCTCTTTTTGTCTAGTTCATTAAGTGTAACTTGCTCTGTATTTGAGGTGATACCCGGATGTTTCACATAAAAACATTTTTAGAAAAATTGAAGTAGTGACTCCGAATGTAACATAAGAGTAAGTGTAAAACCAAACAACTAAAAGTATCTATTAGGGCTGTTCACGAGCCGAGCTGAGCCGAATCGAGCGGACCTTTGCTCGTGCTTGGCTCGTTTTCAAACCGAACCGAGCCGATCGGCTCGTTTACAACCGAGCGGAAAATCGAACGAGCATTTTTCGAGCGTTAAATTTTCGAGCGAACATCGAGCGAGAGCAAACTAGCGGCAAATAATTTATACAACCCAACTATCTTGTGTGTCATGCAATTTATACTACAGTGAATAAAGTTTAATAACTTTAAAATCAGCCACATTTCATTACATAATACTTTCATGGATGATAACACGTTGTGGCTGATGATGAAGCTAGTTAAGTCTGTAGCTGATAAGGCGAAGAGCATATTGCAGATAACGGTGACGGTGAGAGTGAGGTGATCGAAAAAATATCTTTTAACGGCTTATGATTTCACTTTTATATTAAGTGTAGAATTCTTTTATTAGGTTGATTGATCAAATATGTATAAATAGAATTATATATGTGTATATAATCGGTCAAATCTACTAAAGCACTACGTATAAACTATATATACATATTAATTCGATCCGAATCGAACCGAGCGGGCCTTTGCTCGTGCTTGGCTCGTTTACAAACCGATCCGAGCCGACCGGCTCGTTTACAACCGAGCAAAAATTCGAACGATCATTTTTCGAGCAAATTCCGAACGAACGTCGAGCGAGCGTCGAGCGTCGAACGGTTTGTACAGCCCTAGTATCTATTGATAAATCTAGGACATTTATTGTGTGTGGGAACAAAAACAGAGTTCATAAAAAATAAGTGAATTAAAACAAATCATGTGGCCGGTTAAAATACAATCTTACTCTTTGAAAAAACTTGATAAACCACGTTGAATTCACGAAGTCGTAAATATAAAATCCCATACACTTCTTTCAACATGTATAAGTTTTTACCCTTCCATTGTGAAAATTTTTAAAACACCCGTATACAAATCCCAGCATGTTTCTTCAGCCAAATCCACCATGCTTTTGACATTAAAGTGTCTAATTTTTTTAAAAAATCTAGCGAATCCTGGAGAGCATCCTTGTAACTTGTTTTTCTTGAGAACTCTGGAGTTCATCTTACAAGTATGTACCTATGCTGTTCTTCGGCACAATGTGTGTGCTTTTGATGATGAAATTTGAAATGAATTGATGGAGGGATGTTATGAAGCTGGAAGTTATGTAGTATGAATGATTGAAACAAGATTATATATAGTCTTTTATAGATGTGTGTGTCTTCATGCAAAATGTTGTACCCACATGGCAAAGACAAACGGATGATTAAAATAATCAAAATTTGTAACTTCACCCATTAACATTTGATTGTTTGGTCTTTTCCTTGTACTTACTAGTGTTTTGACTGTTGATTTATCATTGTTGAACTATGGTTTAGCCTCTAGTTGGATAGCAATATAGCATCTAAATGGCAAAACTCGACGTACAAGGTTCCTACAAGCGTGATGTTCTAGGGTTGTCGGACGGTTAGACATCTTTTGGAGAGGCTATACGGATTCCAATTATGTTTTATTTTTAATAGGTCAATTAACTAAATCCCCAAAAGACATTCTGATGACTAAATGACAAGTCTTACAATAAATAGATTATATAGGTTGTATGTACTTGTATTTAGAAAATATAAGAATTGTTGTTAAAAATAAAACTATAAGAAAAAGATTAGCCAAAATGAAAGTGAGTCACAATGGTAAGCATAAATAATAAAAACTTTTGATTTATTTTTATATTATTTATCAATAAAAGAACTTGAGTGTTAATGCGTGAAAGGTTATCTAAGTAATTTATATTATACTAATTATCAATTATGCATAAGGGGTTTTTTTTTAAAAAAAAAATTGATTTTTCACTTTTAACACAGTTTTTTATGTTTTACAATTTAGCTTCTCAAATTTGACTTTCTTTACTTTTAACTTAGAATTGTTCATCTTTTGCAATTTAATCTCATAACTTTTATAATTTCAACTTTGCCCCTCTATACTTTTCATATTTTGCAAATCTTCGTTTTACGTTTCGTTCTAAGTTTTGCAAGTTAACACGACACAACATGCATGTGTAATTCAACATTTTTACGTTTCGCTTTACGTTTCGTTTTAAATTTCGTAAGTTAACACAGCACAATGTGCGTTCGTGGTTCAACATTTTTACGTCTAATTTTACTTTTGAAGGGTTTTACACCTTCGCCACAACGTGCGGAGCTTATTTCTAGTTCAAGTTAATTACCAATCATTTGAGTTCATTTCAAGGCCTAGTCCAAACACGAATTCAGTTTTAAAAATATCAAACTCAAAACAGTCGAATTCAAATAACCCACCCGATGAAAATCCTAGGTGTAAAGTCGTGCATTCGTAGAAAAACATAACATTTTCGTCTACTTCCACATGTTAGTAAATCCTCAACAATTGTGTCATAATTATGAGGTTTCAAATATAGGTTTGTAAGCGATGGGGCATGCAAGTACATCAATGTTGTTTAAGATTGTTGGTTATGTAAGTTGTAAAGTATGACAAGAAAAGATGGTCACAGAGCACTTGTATCTCCTATGATAACTGATAACTGCTAGTTCAAAGAGAAATACGAAGACGAACTTACACTAAAGAACATCACTATGCATTGTTAAAGAACATACGAAGACCAACTTTAAAAATATAAGAATGTGAAATAAAGTAACAATGGCGTATAATTAATATTTTCTAAAACAACAATAATATATTTTTTATCTAAACGAAGTTCGAGAATGAAAAATGCTCAAACGGCTTACTTGTTCACCGTTGCTTGCTATCTCCCGATCATCATGAGTCGCTTACGCCTTGCAGTAACCATATTCGAGTTCAAAATATACCTTCCAAGGGTTGAGAAGTGAATACTTTCGTCTTCGATCAAAGGCTCCGAATATTACTGCAACTGAATCATTAACAAAAATGACATTGGTTACTATTCCATATTTGCCACAAGTGCATAGCAGACAATTGCATAACCCAATAAACAGCAAAAAACAACAAACCTTAATCAGTTGAGCCCTTCTTCTTTTTGGGTTTGGACTTTTTAGCCCTTTTAGATTTCTTATCTTTCTTATGGCCCTTGACATTTTTCTTTTCATTTTCATTGGCATCCTCGTTATCATCCAACAAATGCTCATAATCCTCAAGACTTGCAAAAGGCGATGCGCCAGCCTTCCCTGAAGCCTTCCTCTTCCTTGATGGCTTGACTTCAAATATGTCATCCTCGTCGTCACTTCCATCTTCTGCATCACCGATGCTGACATCATCATCATCATCACCCGCCGCCTCATCATCTTCTGAGATATCTGGTGGAAACTCCATTTCGTCTTCACTAGCGTTACCCACCAAGTCGTTATCGTCCTCATCAGCGATTTTGTCTAGGTCATCATAATCATAATCACCATCAGCGTCTAGAGCGGGATTCGTGGAATCCAATATGGCTTCAATTTCTTCATTGTCACTTTCGTCTTCATCATCTACGTCTCCTATTAAGTCGACTGCATCATCATCTGCCCCCTTCTTCTTTTTCTTTTTTGGTTTTTTGGCGGAATTCATTTTGTTCACGTAGAACCTATGGAACACAACGTCTTCAGGTGCTACATCCATTTCATCCAATTGAAGGATATCCGCCCCGATCAATGGCTTGCTCATATCAAGCTGTATAAAGATAGATGATTCAGTTATATTGTAATCAACCAGCAAGAAAACCAAAACTTCTTGGTCATCATAAGTTCTATTCTCTACCGCTACAACTCAGGGGTTAAACTCATGTTTTATAAGAAAAACCTTGAATTTTATAATCAAAATCTCACGAGTTCTGGTTATCCGAGGGACAACAGAACCCCTGGTTCCGCCCCTGATTATAGAGACGCCCAAGAAAAAGCAAAGCAGCTTGAAACTGACCTGTTTGGCAGGTTCGATCTTGGACCCACCATGCCAATTTCTTTCTTTTGGTTTTTTCTCCATAAACTTGTCCAAGAAAGCGACAAGTGAAAGATCGACTAATGGGTTTCCATTGTAGACAATGTGGGCTCCAGAGAGAAGGGTTTTGGCCATGGTAGAAACCGAAGGATGTACATGTGAAGCTAGCACCATCAATTCCCACCAAGCCGTACGGTCTGCATTGCTGTCATACACAAATTCCCAAAACAAGAAACTAATTATACTTGAAACAACTGAGAATCTAAAAAAAACTATGACATGCCTTTTATAGTTTTATAGATAGACAGACAAAAGGACATGGTCTAGGATCGGCCCAAATCAACCTGCTCCCATAAGGTCCAGTCCTGAGTCCCGGTCCCTTTATGCCCACTCCTGAGCAAAGCCCAGTCTTAGGACTAATTGGGCAAGGATTTCTGGTCCCTTAAGCTAATCTGGTAAAAATTGTTTCCCATGTAATATTCATGCAGATTTCTGATTTTTTTTAATCTTTTTTGTGTTAACGCATTTTTACATGCAACATAAATGCTAATAGTATATTTTATAAAGACCACTTAAGGTATTTCTCTTAGAAGGAACATATTTTTATCCTTCATAAAAATCATGGTTTGAGGGCGGACCTTGGAGCAACTGGTAAGGTTGCTGCTTTGTGACCTTGAGGTCATGGGTTCTAGCCGTGGAAACAGCCTCTTGCACAAAATTGTGCAAGGAAAGGTTGCGTACATCTGATCGCTTCGTGATCTGGCCCCTCCCCGGACCCTGCGCAAAGCGGGAGCTTCATGCACCGGGTACGCCCTTTATAAAAATCATGGTTAGAAGTTTTACTTTTAAATTGTTTTATAATTTATCATATTTCAAAACATTTTTTAGTTGTAAGTTAAAGATAAATATTTAAAAAATAAAAAGAAATAAAATAAAAAATTTAGGACCACAGTTTTCGGATGTTCTTTCAGACTGCCCAGGCCTGATTTGTGAGCATCTTTGCAGTTAAGTAGATGAAAATACCAATAAATAGGTTCTCTATGACGAAGGTCGTATCCTCCGGGTAATGTAGACTTTGCATCTCGTACTCGTGGTTGACTTGCAGTTTGACCAGATTTCATTTGAGATTCCTGAAGATCAGCTAAGTCACCGAACCCTAGCAAGTCATCGTCTCCTTTGTCAGAAAACTCATCATCAGAACTAGGAGCTGGGGACCCACCATCATCCTCTGAGGGGACATCATCTTCATTGTCATCAGCACCATCCTTATGATGAACGGCTTCACCAGAACTACCTGCTTTATCTGGTTCTTCAACTATATCTTCAAAATGCTCAATTTCTTCATCAGCCAGCTCATTGTGAAGTACCATGTTCCTGCATTAGAAGAGTTAAATAAATATATTAATTTATGCTTACCGTCATATATTAGACCAAAAATGATAAAAATAAAGGGCCTGACCACAGTGGTGGTCTCGATTTAAGAACTTCAGAAAGAAGAAAGATGCAAGCACATGCATATTGAGGCGGCTGCTGAAGGGAAACCTGTACAATATTTTGAGCAGTAAATACTTGAATGATAAAAGCTATATGATATTTGAATTGTAGCCACTCAGGTAAATTGTTACTGAACTTAAGGGATCATATGAAGATTTGGCACTTACCTGCAACAAACGTTTTGCAAATGCAGCCACCCTCTTTATATTAGGATCGTTTTTCATGGCTCGTAAAAGAAGACCAATAAACATTTCTTCCTAAAAGATATTTGTACCCATTAGATAAATATTAGTGATATTCGTGAGGTAACATATTAACATAGGATTTTAAACAACCAAACAAAGTCACTCACCTTGGAAGTGTTCATTGCAGAAGGAAGTAAGAGCTTGGAGTATAAAGCACGATAAAACCGATCACTAACAATCTGATTTTTTGATGAAATTTTATCAAGAAGCATTAATGCTTGAACTCCAACATTAAAGTTCTTTGAATGAACCTGCAATTAAGCAAGTAAAAACTATATTCTAACTAAAATAGCTGCCTAAAAGGAAAGAAATCAATTTTGATTAAATTACCAGCTGAAAGAGCATTGGAGTCTGAGCTTCAACAATGTCATCTGCTTCATTGCTCGAAACATAAGGAAAAGCCCTATTGACTCCCTGTTAGATAAATAAGATAAAAAAATCATTATATTATGTTATTATGTTAAAAGACTATATAAATTGTGATATTTTGCAAAGTCCAATTAAGTCACAGGCAAGTAAACTCAGAAAACATATACTAACTGTTAGAAGGGCTGATAATAAGCGTGAATCCATTTCGACGTGGGAATCTGCATCACTTTTAACATCTTTGTCTTTGGAAGAACTGGAAGCTTTTTTCAACACTTCTTTGTTCTTCTTCTGCTTATTAAGTCCACCGGCTTCAGAGATAAGCAACTGAAAAGGAATAATTTATAAACTTGGCATCAGTACTATTTATATACAGTAAAATAAAACAAATTGTTCAAATGTTTGATGTTTCTCACACATTACCTTGAATAAGGCAAAATACACCTCTACTAAACGTTTGGCCACTTTTGCCCCGTCACCACTGTGACTTAGACGAACCTGGCTTAAAAAGTTAACCTGTTCATAAGAAATGGAATGTATCAGATGCTAATTAGATGATTAAAAAACTAATTTGAAGTGTTTGGAGCATACAGCATGGTACTTGGCTCTCATCACCAAATGAGGCCTGAAAAGAAAATTATCCACTTCATCGATTACAACCGCCTGTGAAGTTCGAAAATTAGTAATATTACATAATATAATTATTTATAATAAAAGATAAGTGTATTAAAGTGCTTAAACTGCTTTAAAAATGGTATACCTTCATATTTGGATGATCTGACAAAAGCTTCGACAATAGATAATCCGCATTAGATGCAGCTTTATTTTCAGGATCCCCTAGCTGCAGGCCAACAAATTAACGAAATTCATTTCCCTAACCACAAAAATGCAGTGACTACAAAGAAACCAACATTGTGAGTTAGTTTATTGTTTATTTATAACGAGGGATCAATATATAAACCTTATTCACAAGTGCCGAGAGTAATCTGCGTTCTTGTTCTGACTTGCTCTTCAGCAATGCATAAATAGTCTGCAAGCATTATATATAAAGAAACCTAAATTTTTAAAGTCTGCTTGTATATAGTTTATGGCAAATACATAAACTGGTAAAGCACAATAACATAAAGGTAAAATAACCTTTAATGCTTTATCCTTAAGTGTAGCTAGTACATCTTTAGAAGCTTCTTCAAGTGCAAATATATAGCGCTCGTATCTTCATTCAAACACAAACAAACTATATAAATGAATGTATCGGTTCCTTCACTTTTCTTCTTTAATTTATTTTCTTTCTACTGCTGCTGTAATTGTCTGTAAATATAACTTGGTGACATAATATTGAAACATTTTTTAATGTACCTTTGTTTTAAGCATTCCTCCCAATACCAGAACAATAAAAGTGAGTTGCCATCCTTTGATTCAGGAAGGTGATTCAGGGGTTGCTGAAAAAGCGTCCTCAGCTTACGATCAGGTAATAAACTGATAAGAACAAAGAACACATTAATTTGTTAGAACAGAGATAATATGATCATAAACTTACAATATCACTTTAATCCACAAATAACTGCCTAAGAACTGCATATGTTGGATATCTAATATATAAACACCCTAAACATATGTGAAACCAGAAGTAATTGGTGATCACAAAATAATACAACCACATTATGCCTTATTGATCATATAAATGGAAGAAAATAAACTTTTTAACTGAATTATCATAGCAGGTAGGTCTCAACCTTGATATGAACATTTCTTTCAGTGCTTCAAATCCTGTAAAAGCATAACGTTTTCCAACTTTGGATGTCACCATACCTGCAATTTGCATTATGAATCAATACATATGTATCGCATCTTTCGTTTGAAAAGCATGCTATGCGCTCTGGGAAACGCATCAGAAGCCACCTCATGTACTTATGGCTCAAATTTGATCAAAATTAAGGTCTACATTCTTAAGAAAGGTCTACTTGATAAAAAGGTTGATATGTAAAATGAGACCCGTAGCTTCTAGTTGTAAACAAAACTTATTAATGCTCAAGCCTAAGGCTTTTGAGACCTAAATGCCTAGTTGTGCCTCGTGCTTTTTAAACCAGTATCACATCACTGAACAATTTCATTTCTTAAAATATGCAACAGTCAGGTTAATTGTTGTTCTTATATTATGTTTATTAAACAAATGTACCTAAAAGCGAATCGATCGACTTGATATTTGCAATCGGATTATCCCCAACCAACACTGAATGCGCAGACACCTTATCAGTCACAGTCCCCGACCTCTGTGTAGCCAACACCATCTTAATATCACCACTTTGCCCCCTAGACATCTCATAATCCTGCACATACTGAGCCAACAGCCTCTCTGCAACCTCCTTCTTCTTCTCCACCACACTCTTCCACTCTTCAACGTTCTTAAACTCCGCCTTCTTCCGATTCACACCGCTTCCGATCAACTTCTCCTCCACCTCCGCCGCGTCGTCGTACCAAACCCCCAATGTGTTCGCCTTCATCAACGGCAGCTTCGGCAGATGCTTGAACTTATCAAACATTTTCAAATTGTCAACGGTTAACTGCGGTTGAACCCTAGGCTTCACTGGAGGCTCCTCCTTACCTTTCATGTTGCTGTTTTTGAACCTGTCGTTGTTGTTCTTGTTGTTGTGTTGAAGATTTGCATCGTTCCTGTTGATTTCGTGTTTAGGTTGTTTGTTGATAGGGCCTCGTTTGCGGAAATCGGAATCGTTGAAGCCGGAGGATGGTGTTGATGAAGAGAGTCCGATTGAAGAAGCGAAATTGGCGACTTCTGATTGGAGGTCGGTGTCGGTGGTTTTGGATGATGATGGTGGAGGTTTCTTCTTTTGCTTTGAAATCGCCATTTTCTCCGGCGAACTGGTGGCGGAGGCTGTGGTGGTAGAAACCCCTCCGGCAACTGTTTTTAGGGTTTTAGGTGGTTTGAACTTTAAAGCGTATTGTTTTGTTCTTCAAAACCCTTTTTGTAATGTTTTATAAGAAAACGTTTAACTTGATGCACCATTTTATATAAACTATGGGACGTTTTGCTGCGATTTCCTATCGAAGTGTGACGAGGATATCATGTGAAACGATAAAATGTTAAATAGTATGTACAATTTATGGAAATGTGATGTTTTCGATAAGTGATATGAACACTATTATTCGTTTAAAATTCATTAAATACAGTAGAAACTATAACTCATAAAAAATTGATATGTGGTACGTAAGATGGAGATTATCTATTTGCTACAATTATACAATTTGAGATAAATACATTTACATCAAGATTATATTGTTAGTTTTTATGCTTGAAGATAGTCAAACGGTTAACATTTAAGGCTCAAATGTCATATCATATTGTGGTTGTAAGTCATGGATGGTTGTCACGTCAAAACAACAAATGTATGTGTTTTAATGTCGTCATAGCGGCCTTCACATTTATCATTGTGCCCAAAATACAACTAATACAAAGTTTACTTTTCCTTATTGTTTTCAAATCATAAGCCAAACAGCAAATAAACATGCAGAGACTAATCAAATAACAAAAGTATTCAATATTAAGATAATGTGGTCGAATAAATAGGATCATTGCATATAAAGAGCCACATTGAAGTGGATGTAAT
>BJCO01369679.1:0-11247 GCA_018326465.1 Flaveria floridana | reverse complement strand
TGAGTTTTGATATTGTTCATTTACTGCATAAGTGTCTACGATGATATTTAGCCTTCCATAATGCAAGAGATAGACAACATGAGAAACCCACATATGATATATAGCAAACGTGTGCATGCAGTACTATACAGTATACACCCATGATTAAATTGTAGCTTAATATGAATCATTGGGTTTTAGGTACAACATCATTTGACTCTATCACTGGAAGATAGTTTTTTAATATCCAAATGGCTAACAACTGTGACTATATAATCTGTAACAAACCTGAACTCGAGGTAAACGTATGTGGCACGAAATGGTTTCTTGCATATGTTAAAATTCAAGTAATATGTTAAATTTCAAGTAGTTGAGGATTGGCTTACACATGTAAAATTGTGAACTGTCTTTTGTAATCATAGACCATTGCTTTACTGACTATTATAGCAGCTGACCTCATTATTTCCATCTTGTTAATTTCTATTCTTGTATATAAGTTTGCTTCCTTAAACAACACACTTGTGGTTCTTTCATAATCCAGACTGTTTTGTAAAGGCTCCTATGTTTGCTATCTTATGTGATTTTAATTACCTTGTAAACTATACCAATTCTATGGGTCTCTAAGAAGGTTCAACATTGATCAAAATTAGGGGTGTACATGAAATGTCAAAACCTTAAGTTGGCCTGTGTGACCTAATTGAGTTGCATAGTCTTTGTCCTACGGTTTGTAAGTATCTGAAACCATGTTTGACTGATGGTTTAAGTTAGGGACCGCCTGATGGCCTTGTTGGCAATTCGCCGAATTGCTTGTGTTAATAATTGATATAAACTCTCACACACGCATATACAGGTGAGGGTTTTTTACAGAACACAAATTAGCATGAGAACTCGTGAGAACCTATCAAAATCATTCGTTTGTTATTAAAAATTAAATGAAGGAGGATAGAGGTATAATCTAAAAAGATTATAATAGTTTATCTAGTTTAATTAATTAAATTTTCTTACTTTCTCTTCTCTTTCTATTCCTCGTGTTTGGCACACGTGTAGTTCTTGCAATATATGTGGTTCTGTAAAGAACCCTCCTCTATAATATTGTATATATGTGTATGACTGTGTGTGTGCAAACATATATGTGTGTGTGTGTGTGGTATATGTAACCTTTTGTTACCTTCATGAGTAGCTGGTGAGGATATCTATTTTATCCATCAAGTCCAATAATGCTTCTTTGTATTTTGTTATCAACACAAGAAAACAACAGACATAATTATTGAACCATGGCTATATACTATTATTACCCTTGGAACTCTTTGAAAAGCATAGCATTACTGCATTAGATGAATAGCAAGTGCAGGCACTCATAAAAGTCAAAAGGACTCTTTACTTTGACTAGCTTTTATAGAAAGGAGCCATCACCACCTCTCACTTTTCGGCTACAATCATATCAATATCAAACCAGATATGCATATTACTAGTTTATTATATTAGTTGATTGTTATTGAATGATCAAGTCGTGCTATTATAATTTTTGCTTTCATTTTGTTATTGGCATCTGTTTTTAGCGGTTAGAGTTGATATATTAAGTTGACTGTTAAAAAAAACCTTTTTTAACTGACCTAAACTGCCAGACTGGGCTAACTGAACCGTATTTTCAATGGTTTGGCTGGGCCATCCGACCCACCTGACCCAGCCGATTTGGTTTGATGTTTTCGGAAATTGTAGTTACTGATCTGTACCAAATATTCAGTCCAAAACCGGCCAGACAAGACTGTGTGGACTCCTAACCAAAATCGGAATCAAATGTTTTTATCTTTTTGGGTAATAAAAGTTTCAAACCATGTTTATGTGCATTTATCTGGATTTGCAGTTATTAGATGAATTTTTCATGGACTTGAATTTTGTACTTTTGAGTTTAGTTACTGCTATTGTGTTGGATTAGTTTTATATACATGATGTTGACTTGCTTATTATTCGAATATCAGTCAGAGTTACTTTTGCTCTTTACCAAATCTCCTCCTTCAACATGTTTGTGCTTTAGCCAAAAGTATTATCAAGGAAATCATTTTTTTTTTGGCTTTTTTGGGTTAAAAGCTCTGAAAGAATGCGAGGAAAAACATAATCAAGATGCAGAACGTAGAGAAGAAATAGAAGAGGCAATTTCATGGTACAATAAGGCGCTCGGATTCAGAATTGAAAGGGGTCGTGGTACATAACTTCTTTTTTGGATAGAAAAATTATAGGGGAAACTCTCTTACTCTTGATATTGTTTCTTTCAGGAATAAAATTTATATTCACCAATATAAATTTGAAGAAACCAAATGAGGAGTATTTCTTCACCATTCGCCTCGAGAACGATAGTTATTCTTGTAAGTAATGCAAGGATTGCAAGCATTACATCATATTCCCACTTGCTTATTACTTGCTTTGGTTAAGAAGACTCTAATTCCTTGCTTCTGTTGTTTGCAGTGCTTGATTGTCATCCACATGTGACTGAGGCCAAAAAATTAATCCAGGAACTTAATGTTACTAATGGCTTGTATAATTTTGTCAGAATTATGAGAACAAAATTTCAAGAGGTTTCAGCTAGCGGTACTGGCTTGATCTCTTGCACTCTTCTTTTATCAAGTTGGACATGTTGCGTAATGGATCAAGACAGACACTTTTTTCCACAAGTCTAAACAAGCTGGGTTGGGTTCACCCGGTCCATTTTTATTTTTATTTTTGTTAAAAAAATTAGTATGTAGAAATAATCATATTAACATAGTTTTTTTTTAAATAAAATGATTTAGGAGGGTTATGTCTTGAAATTACACTTTAGGTGACATTTAAGTTTCGACTCGTTTGACCCATTTTCTTTGAAGTTATTTATTTATTTTTTAGCAGTTTGATCCATTAAGAGATAAAAATATAATCTGGATTGACTCGTTCCTTCCTTAATGGATCAAAGACACCACCTCTATTTTTGGTGACTTTTAAGTTTTGACCGATTTGACCTATTTCCTTTTAAGCTATTCTTTATTTTACCAGTTTCACAGTTTGATCTGTTAAGATAAACCTAATCTAGATTGGCTTGTTCCTTAGTAAATATATCAAAATTGCCACCTCTATTTTAGGGTGCGGATCCTTGCCGAATGCTTGAACTTTTCCAGTGGACTTAATATAATTTCTTGGTCTATTTTGCAGGAAATTTACCGGAAACCGCTGCTCATCCTCAAGAAACTACCATAATATCCATGTCAGCACCAATATCTTCAGTCTCCACTGACAGTGGAAGCGGGTCCCCTGCAGAGGAAAATCACATTAGACAAGCAAATAGAGTTGGAAGGAAAGCTAGACATGTTCAAGGGGTACAATCGTCACTTCAGTCCCCTGGATCTGCTTCATCTCTTCGTCGATCCCCAAGGTTTAAGGTACAACCGTACAGCTATTAATTGACGTATGAGGTGTGCACTATTACTTTATGTCATAACTGAGCATAGGTGCCTGATCTTGCAGGTAAAAAAGTGAAGATGGAGGTTGCTGTTAATTACAATATGACTTTTGGTTCTTGTTACGTGCATTTTGTAACTGATGGCAAACTCTCTTGTTTGCTTGTAATTAAGAATTAATATGAGGATATATGCAATCATTTGCAATCTCAAGTGATCAAGTTATTATATGTGTGCAAAAGACTAAGCTGATTTTTTATTTTTTTACCTTCAAATGGTACCAAGTTATGAACAAGTTTATATTATTGTTTGTGCCTAATGCTAGAGAAGGTCTATTTACTCATTTATCCATTTCTTTCATTCATGGGTTGTCACGTGATGGGTCTCAAACGGTTTGGTGTGGGTAAGTTTGGGTTGCCAATTCATCCTTTTGAGAATGTGAACTTGAAAATTGATTTTTAAGAGAAATAATTGACTTAATACAATGTTTTGGCTAAATTTTCTGTAAAAACCTAACTTGAGAAGATCAGGACAAAATGAACATGTTTCATGTTTGTACGTAGTGTTGGCAGGATGCAATGAAAGAGAGGTGGTTATAGAGTCATATATACGACTTATATATCATAGTCAATGCAATAGATAGATAATAGTGTAGTTTTTGTTGTTTTCTAGTTAAAATTAGTTTTGTATCAAATGATACTTATAAGCTAAAGAGCAGACATAAATACTCTTCACATTTTCTTTTGTCTCCAAACTCGAAAAGGGAGAACAAAATGTAAGTGGTAGGTTTAAAGGCAACTGGTTTAAAAAAACTACACTGGATCACCTATAAAATGCTATACTTAGGCCTTTGAGTTGTTTGTTCATGTATTTTTCTGTGCATGAGTCTTCTTTGTAGAGTGTATACATATGGTCCTGATCATATTCTTCATAGAGTAGTGGTGTGAAATTTTGACACGATGCCCAACTTTAACATGAATTTTACGGGTTTGGGTTTAGCATAACTAGGTTTGGGTCAGTCTATGTTGATCTTGTGTGAGATCCGGAGCCCTACTTAATTCTACATACTTATTATTCTACAGTGTGTTCTAGGTCATAAACAAACAAACAAACAAACAAACAAACCCAGTATATCCCGCTCAAGAGCAGGGTCTGGGAGGGGTAGATGTAGGCAAGTCTTTCCTCTACCCAGATAGGTGTAGAGACCGCTTCCAAAGAGACCCCCGACTCACTATCAAAAGCCATAACGCTAGCGAATCAGTATATAATCAAAGATACGATAGATGATACAGCACACAACATACAACATACAGTAAAATATCACCAAAAGGAAAAAAATGAACAAAGCATACATCAAGTTTTATAATTTAAATATAAAAGAGAAATAAACATCTAGTTTTATAATTTAAACATAAAAGCTTTATTTACATTTATGTATTTTCAAATTAAATTTGTAATTTTAGAGTACTAAAATGCAAACAAAATAAAATAAACTTTTGGCCTAAACAAGTCATGTTAGTGTCACCTAAGAAAACTCATGTCATGTTCCGGTTCATGCGTCTGATGCGATTTTTGGGTTCGTGTAAGGTTCAACACACCTGCCACAACGCATTTACCATCCCCTCTCTTTTTCTATCATTCATCAAACATATTAAACCGTCTTATGTTATATAGTTTAATGTTTCATTAGATACACAATAAAGTGTTATTCTTACTAAATTCTTTGCCAAATCAATCCCAAAACATTTCATATTGGGCTCGTTTTGACACAACCTTACTCGAGTTCTCGTTTCCAAGTCTATTAAGATGTACACTGTTAACTGTTAATATTAGTAAAAGAACAAACTCCCCTAACAACCCTCAACTGACACCACCAATCAATTATTCAGTTTTTATCACATCAAGCATTATAAAACAGTTTTTAAGGTACATAAAGAATATTTATGTTCTTTTCTATGCTACATTTTCAGGGTACACTATATCAACAACAGTGTCACTACTTGTTTTGTGCATCTGTCTGGATCATCTAGGCTGCAGAATGATTTGTGGCGTTTCATCTTCCATCACACAACCCACTAAAAACTTGACTTGACCCACCAAGTGATGCTTCCCATTCTATAGAGGTCATTACAATCTGACCCAATATTGTGACAATGTGGCGCATTTCTGGTCTATTTGCAGGATCTTCGCTCAAGCACTGGAAAGCTGTTTCAGCCATCTGACACGTGTGTAAAGTTATGTTATTATAACAGGAGCAACGAAACGTTTTGATCATGGAGCTTTGGTCATTTTATCTATTAGTTCTTAAATATCAGTCTGTTAAAGACTTCACAATACTTGATAATTACAAATTTACAACTTCCAGCTACACAAACACACATGAATCTTAATTGTTACGACCCGTTTGATGACAGTTTGTTATCAGATCATGCCCAAGGCTATTTGTTTTTCTATTAATTTCGGTGAATGATTTTGTTACATAATGATTCATTCAAAGACACTAAAAATTTAGCACTCTTCCATGAAGCATACTTCTGTTCATTTATGATTGATCAAATATCACCTTAAAAAATAAAAAAAGTACTGCTTTGGGTTTGAGAAACCTTTCATTATTTGTTGTTAGATGAATATCAATACTACTATTTACTAACCTTAAAGATTTCTTCTACAGGGTAGCTTCCTTTCAGATTTTTGTCAACTTGAGCTTCTAATGCTGCTGCAGCTGAATCTTCATCTTGGAATATTGAACGCATCTGCTTGATTTGAAACAGAAACTGGTTAAGTGTATCAGAAGATTAACATGACAAATTTGTAATTTGAATCCACTAAAAGTAATTAGTTTGAAATAAACAATCTCAAACTGCTGATAGAAAGCGCATGCTTACCACTGAAACGAGTGTCTTGAGCTTGTTCGGTTCCTGCTTATCGCGTGCGAGTGCTTGCTGACCCGTTATCAACTCTGCTAGAACCACCCCAAATGCAAAGACATCAGTTTTTGATGTGGTTTGCATTTCACTTATTGACCTTGCATAGAAAAGTTGAAGAAAAAGTTTTGAAAATGACCATTAATTCATACAAATTTGTGACTTTTACTAAATTATTAACAACAATCTTCAAATCACTAGTAATAGGTTGTTTGATGTTTGGATAAATGGATTCTGCATCTGGTTATTTTGTTTATTACAACTTCTACTTTCATATTGAAAATCATCTGGATTTGTCAAACACTCAAGCATCTGATTATCTGTATATTACAACTTTAAGCAACATAATCACATCCAAACACTATTTTTTTGTAGCCTTTTTAATTGCATTTGATCATCTTATTCTTATTTTTCAACATCACATAGTCAGTTTCAAAACCCACATCCAAACAACCCTAATACTCACTAGATACATGCTATAATTAAGCAAAGATCACAAACATACTCAGGAGCTAGATATCCAGGGGTACCCACAACTCTTGTGGCTATTAAATCATCTTCATTAGCGCGTTCAACGAACTTAGTAAGCCCAAAATCTGCAACCTAAAGAACCACTCAGTGTTATTAATTTGTAATTTGATCACCATATTATCACAAAAAAGTTCATCTTCCAAATCAGTAATTCTAATAATAAAAGATTAAAGAAAATAAAAAATATAAAGCAAGTAGATGTTCAACTGTTGCTAACAATTTTGTACACACACCTTTGCTTTGAGTCCCAAGTCAAGAAGTATATTACTTGTCTTAATATCTCTATGAACATAACGCGCCTTTGTATGATCATGAATGTACTCGATTCCCCGAGCAGCATCAAGTGCAATATTCGCTCTTGCTATCCACGAAAGCGGCTGGTGCCCTGAGAATCAAAATGGACAGGTTGAATAACATGTCAAACTAGGTTTGGGTCAGAACAAGTAATTCTAAATACTAGTTGTCCGAGCGCGGACATTTTTTATATGTTCTTTTCTTTAACATTATAAACATCAAAGTTTAAAAGATGATAAAAATATTTGAAACAAAACGATTTAAGCTGAAACATAACTCAAATCGACCTGTTAACCAATAATGGGTCGCAGTTGCCACCATCGGATTGAAAAATTTTAACCATCTTCATTTTATATATATTTACATTAATATTTTAGATATGGGTTCACTAGGATTTTACCTTTTAGCATAGGGTCCTGAAGATGGTCACTAAGTGTTCCATTTGGGACATACTCATATACCAAATAAAGATGGTTGTCACCACTTGCATATCCCAGAAGTTGCACCTACAAAGCAAGGGCATAATCTAATCATATACCTGTTTGGTCTATTTTCAGGGTGGATGTTTAATAAAACTAAGCCTGGTAAAACGGGCGGGTCGGTTAGCAGGCTAAGTTGGGTTTGGGTCGAAACGGATTGTTTTAGAAAATATTAATATGGTTTGGGTCGAAAGAGGTTCCGGCCAAAATGGACTCTGGGCCGTTTTAGGAAGGAAAAAAAAAGTAACAACGGGTTCACCCACTAGATTTATTTTTATGGTGGCTAGTGGCGACGGTGGTGGTGGTGGTGGTGCCGGTGGTCGTGTCACGGATGAGAGGTAGGTGGCGGCGGGCCCCAAAGGCATCTCATTTTGACCCGTTATATAATCTGAGTACACCTAAATCAACCCATTTAGCAAATTAAGATTTACAATTTCTCAAGGAATGGGTCATGAATGACAGGTGGAGATAAAGTCATAAAACCAACCAAATTCCAATATTTAAACAGTTTTGTCCATTGACTTCTTTTTTGCAACTCTTATATTCCTTAACATTTTTGTAACATTAATCCTTGTGGTTAATATAATATTCTTACCACATTATTATGATGTATCCTACAAAGAACCTTTAGTTCTGCAAAGAACTCCTTTGACTTGTTAGATCTCATCTTCTTTATTGCAGCTTCCTGTTAAACATATAATTCAACAATAATGTCAGATTAATGTGTAAAAAGCCAAATTTTTTTTTTATATTATTATGGCATAACTCATACCCTTTCTCTTATTATGCCAAAGTACACACTACCATATCCACCTTCTCCTATTTTTCTTGCTTCATCAAAATTATTTGTAGCCTGCTCAATCTCCTCCAAACTAATTATAACTGGTTTTTCAGACTCGATGTTTGATGCTGCCTCTGCATCATTCAGATAAATGATCAAGCATTTTTCTTTTTCTCTGCTCTGATACCATGAAAATTTTTATATCTTTGTGTGTTTGGTTAAGCAATATACAAGACTATACATACAAAGATTACATGCTAAAATGGGCTTAATTCTAATGTATAATATTCAACATTGAGAAGCTACAAACATTTAACTAACCTTCCATGTCTACATTAAAAAAATGATTTTCGAGGGTCGTCTTCCCAACATTTATTTTCTTTGTGGTAGTTTTTGATTCATCCTCCTTTATCTTCCGAGCCCGTCTTTTTCTATGAAGAAACAAGACCAAGAAAGCCGCCATAACCAAGACCAAAGGTAACACTATAAAGACGATTATCTTCCATGTCTTTGTCCTCGCTGGTACACACAACCATAAACGTAAAGTTGATAACTCTACAAAGAAACGAGTCAGGTTGATCCAAAGCACTTTTTGCCAAATATATCTTTGCAGTTTTTAATAAATAGTTAGTCTAAGGATTACAAAGACAACATTGTTACAATAACAGTTTAATTGTTTTGACCCATTTGCCCCATTTGAACTATTTCCTTATTAGCTCAACTTTTTTCATCCGACTCGTTTGACCCGTTAGAGATAAATGAAGTGGATACTCACATTTCTTCGATGCTCGAATCTTGTTCTTCTCTCGAGGCACAAACAATACCCACCCAATATCCATATAATTCGGATCTTTAGTCAAAACCTTGTTCAGATTCTCTACTTCACTCTCTTCTGCAGAAAGAAGCCCAGAAACTCCAATCAAAGTGTCTTGAGCTTGAATAGTATATGTAACAACTTCTTGAGATTCATTCTCCAAACACCCACAAACAAGATGCACACTAAGTTGTTCATCATTTTCTCCACTAACAGACCACACTTGCCCACTGTAATATTCATCTGATATGTACTCAACACTCTCTCCTGCTTTTCGGTTATAAACCGATTCATACAAATAATACGCGTTACTATTGTTATCTTTCACACAAGCACACCGAACGGAAACAAGATAATCAAGATTAGAGTTGTGTTGAATTGGTGTGATGCTAGAAGTGTTAACTGAGTAGAAAGACGCGATTTCTTCGAGTTTATGGCCTTTAGAGATGTGGTATAGATAAGAGTTACATGTATGTGTGTGATCAGAACAAGTTAATGGATACATAAGTGATGATTTCATGACAACATTGAGAGAAAGAACTTTTGTGAAAGAAGTAATGAAGAAAGTGAGATAGAGGAAGTGAGTTGATGAGCCCATGAGCATCTTTCAAGAACAAATGAAATTGTTGGATATGCAAAGTACTATAAGTATGCTTAGGTAGAGTTTGTACTTGCATATTTGTCATCTAGTTGAAAATAGAGAACAAAATGGATCTTTTTCTAGCCACTTGAGGGAACAAAGGTGGCAAAATGATCCGGTTAGATAATGGGTCAAATTTAGGTTTGATCAATAGTGCTGGGTTAATCTCGAGGGTGCTACGCATGTTGTGTTTGAGGGTCGGTGGGTTCAACACGACATGCACCCGAAAATTTGATAGAAATCAGAAAATTTCGTTTGACACATGAACTGAACACAACACGATTATTCATGAGTTGACACGAACATGACCTGTTTAACCTGAGTTTTATTATTTTTATAACTTAAAATGCAACTATGTATAAAAGGATTATGCTTAAATTGTAAAACTTTATGTAAATATCTCTTTTGATTTTTAGAATAAGACATAAAATTCCTAAACGTCAGATAAAACACATATGTTAAGAAAAATAAATCGGTTAAACGGGTCAACTGGCTAGGTTGACTTGAAACAATCTTGTTCAGCTAAACGTGTTTGTGGGTTTGACCCGAAACTCATAAATTTTTTTTGGAAAGATGCACATATGCCAAATGCACCATTGACTTTTATGTGTTGAAGCCTTCTAGGTATAATCATCCTGCTAATAATCTCTCTTGCACATTAAGTAATTATTCCTAAGAATATGACTTCCAAATGTCAAAGTCAACATCTTCATGAAAGTTTTTTTTTAACTTCTTGGGCTCTTGCAAAACGATATTCCAGCATATACATACCGCATACATACATATAAAACACACACATATATATTATATTGAATATGTTTATATATGTTGTATATAATATTCATGGCCTGCATATGTCTCCATCATCTTTGGAATTTCCTCCTACAATCATAAGAATGTTGAGATCATACGTATTTGGGCCCATGTTAGGGCTGAAGCCTGAAGTTGACAACATATTTGGGCCCATGATGATTAAATAAGATGATTAGTGATTAATCAGGGAAATTGAATATTAACACCTTGAGAATATCCTTTTCGGGTTAGCTATATATTCGAGATAGATATAAGATGTGATAATAATATATTTTTATTTGTCTTAATACTTTGTTTGTGTGCAAAAAATCACTATTGTTATTTCAAATTTGTCTTCTTTATGTAGGTTTGTTTGTATGGTGGATTTATGTAGGATAGTATGAACTAGTAGTTGTTTTTATGTGTTGACACTATATACTTTCAGGCGAGTGACATAATATACCTTCGAACGAAGATCTTAATTCCAAAAATAGTTGGAGTAAAGCTGTGCCTGTGTTGATTTTTATTTTGTTAAGTTGAAAATCTCCTAGGTTGCTTGTTAAACTGAAAGCACAAGTGAGCAACTTT
>BJCO01369674.1:0-11670 GCA_018326465.1 Flaveria floridana | reverse complement strand
CTCCGATCCCATCGCCGGCTTTCCCATCGCATTAATCCCTTCCGATGTGCTCCCCGACGCCAACCTTTCCTATCATCATTAATCCCTTCCACCAACCTCGCCATAACTCTCTTCACCTGCCGATCAATCACCCCCTTCATTGTTATATATCGATCAACAGCATCAAGAATCACCTCAATAATCGCCTGAATCGATCTGCCGATCAATCACCCCCTTATTGACTTTTAACAGAATGTCCTTTTTAGTCATTTTACATTAAGAAGCTAAACCAAACACTTTTCAGAAAACAACTTATTGACTTTTCAGTTTATAAGATAATCCAAACACTTTTTTAAAAAATTACTTTTTAAAAGTTAATAAGTCATTTTTCTCAAAAGTCCTTTTCAACAAAATAAGCAATCCCAAACATGCCCATAAAGGGAAAACAAAATAATAAAAATCCCACACGCAACATGATCCCCATGTATACTGCATTGTTTAATAACCCACGTCTGCTTCCACTTTATTCGGTCAAACCTTTATCAAGTCTTTCACACACCTAAAATAACATGTGATTATATATGTTCAATTTAAGTTCTCCGAATGTATCTTTAATTGGTCCTCTATTGACCCGTTGACCCGTTAAGCTTTTGAACCTTGACCTAAGAACGAAACCCGATTAACCCAACAAAAGGTTGTTACCTGTTGACTGTTGTCTTCGCCGGAGAACAACCACCTCCGAAGCGTTTTTTCAGTTTTTCTTTCAAAATATAGTTAGTTCTATGAAACACCAAAAGCTAACAATAGTTTCACAACAACATCGCATCACCAACAAATAAACATGAGGCAAAGCAGAAGATAATCCAGATGGTAATAGTTAGATATTGGCTCAGAACAGATTCTTGGTCTCGGCTGCAGGCCAAAAATGGCTGCCAAGCCAAAGCAACCAAGATCATTTAGGGAAAATCATCACAGCCAAAAAAGACCCACAAAAATACAACAAACATCTTATTAAGTCATAAACACAAAACGCCTCAGATGAACAAAGCTCCATCAACATCGACATTGGACATAAGGTGTACATCTGATCAAGATAAAAACATCACAGATCTAAAAACCCTAAAAGGGTATAAGAGAGACAGAGATGCGGGAGGCAGCAATGATGGTTAGACCACCATAATCGCCACATGCAACCACCTCGAAAACCCTAAAGAGGTTGAAAGGCACACAAGTGGCTGAACTACCACCATCTCCACGTGAAGGGCGTCAGAGAGACAGAGAGCCTGAAGGGATGTCGGCATAGCCAACGACGGCGGCCCACCTCAACCACAAAGGGGAGGCAGAGCGGCGATTAGGGCCACCACAACAACACCCGGTAAAGTATTACGACTGTAAGGCCCTTGGCGCGAGCCACAACCGTACGACGACCACAAACGACGGCGAAACCACCGCAAAGATTCCATCGCAGCCAGGCACTCGCTCTCTTTATTACAAAAGAGAGATACAAAGAGGCGGTTCCCTCCTCCTTATTACTGCTTTTAATGTTCCTTTCTATCTTTACCTTTTTCTTTTCTTTCCAAGGAGCAGACACGTAACGTAGGTATTGGGAAAGAAGCAGTGCAACACGTAGCGGAGTACACCCAAACTTCTCACAACCTAGATAAACACGTAGCAGAAAACATGCATTTCCCACCGTAGATCAAACGGACGGACCTGATTTGCAAAATTACTATTCCTTCCGTTCTTCTAGGAGAATTCTAGATTCAAATACGTACCAGAATAAATTATTGTATCAAATAATTCATGTATCAAATAATTCAGGATCATTTAGTTTAAATTTTGTGTGTAGCTGTGTACTATATATAAACATATACATATTTAGATAACTTGGAATGTTCGCAGATGTTTCACTTGATTCCCACGCCACAAGGAAGCTTCTATGTGCAAAATGACATTTTTCGTCTCAATTACGGTTAAATAACGTCTGTTATCTATTTACTTTTTTTAAACGTTTTGTATCTTGGTGGATTTTAAATTGTTGCGATTTATGTATTTGGTTTGTAAACTTGGATTGACCCATTTTCAAATTAGTTTTCACAAGATTATCTATACTATATTATATTACAATTAGCAAGGCGTGAACCGTGTTATATGGCGAGAGTTGTAACAAATTTAAAATGTTTAATTTTGAAAACTTATTTGCTAATATTAACAATCCGAAAAATTCATGCGTAAAATGCTGATAAAAAGGTGAAATAGAAAAAAAATTATTGTAAAAATGAATTCTAGAAACAAAGGAGAAAAATAGCGAATGAGTAAATTATAACATTATCAAAGTTAATGGTTTGTATTGTAAATGAGTTAAAAAAGAGGGAAAAAGTTTTACTAAAGTTTAGGAGATTTAAGTTTAAATTAAGTAACTTGATGGTTTAAGTGTAAATTAAAAAATGTTAAAATGAGCATGTGTAAATTCAAAAATAATAAGATGTTATTGTTAGTTTCAAAAAAATCCCTAAGGGTTTAAGTTTAAAATTTTAGAAAAAAAAAGGTTTTTAATTACTTTGAAGAATTAGAAAACTATTATGGTCATATTGAAAAAATTTACAACTTCACTATTAATCATCATTTTTATTTATTATATATGATGAAATAGCTCGCACGAGACGGGAGATGTCATCAAGAAATTAAATTGAAAGAATGAGACATTCTTCACTTTAAGGGGAGGATTTTGCTGGTTTTGTTATGTGTATTCTTTGAAAGCTCAGTCAAATTTATCTAAAAAAAATTCGTTATATTGAACTTTACGTTATCATGAATAATGAATTGCGGTGTTTTCAAACATTTTTAAAATAGATAACCGCGTCAATCTTTTTGAGGAGATGTGACTCTTTATAGAGCTAAAAGCAGTGAGTTATGAGGGCTGTTATTCCCGAAAAGGAATAGAATAAAGCGTTTACGGATCCTGAGTGAATGAGTTAAGTATTTGTTGGATCAGGTTAAGGAATTAATAAGACTTTTTCCGTTTGAACGACATATGACAAATGTTGAATCTAAGTCAACTGTCATACTTAACAAACACATATACTTTGAGTAATAATAAGGACACAAGAAGTTTCTTCAAGGTATACACTTGATTAATCTTTTCTAAATACAAATTGTTACAATCAGCAGATAAACAACTGAGCTAACTAGCTAAACTCAAAACTATACAAGTGAAATTATTTTTACTATGAAAGCTAAATACAAAGAATAAACCACCTTACATCTATTCCTAGTTTACAAAAAGGTACATACAACATAGATAGGCAATCGACACATTAAAAGTTAGCAACTTTAGTACTATGTTATCTCCAAAACGGTACAACAGTCGCCTATGTACTTCAGTAGAGACAGTCTTGTTTAATGTTGATAAGCAGTCAATCAGCACTTCATCACTTTCAGTGCTGATCGGCAGTGGCTCAACACTTGTCATAATTCGGTTGATGACAACCAATGTTGAATCCTTGAGCTTTAGGTAGCTTCATCCTCTTTACAGATCAACAGCGTTGTTTTATTTTTATTTTTAATTTTTTATTTTAATTCATAAAGTAACGGCATCTGTGTGTTGCTCTTGGACTAGTACAATCCATATAAATAATGGGTTATATATCCACGTGTGTTAAGAACTCCGGTCAAAGTTTGTTTATGGTTTGATCAACTTTTTAGTAGTTGTGTGAGTCATGGGGTTTGTTTCTATCTTTCAGGTGTACATTACTTTTAGGCTACATATAGCCAATTTTTGATTGAATAAGATCACTGATTTTTGTGCTTTTTAATTGTAATATCATTCGATTCATTCAACCACTACCATGTAAATATCACTGACGTACAAATGTGGTGTATTTTTAATAGCCGTTGATTGTCATCAATAATGTTGGTCACGTGTGAGGTCACCATAATCTTGTTATCGAAGCTCCATATATGAGAGCAACCAACTACCTCTACTTTGTTGCTTCATTGGCAATAGCTTGTGGGAGCATTCAGATGGATTGCGTCATACTCTTCTCTGATGCGATGCGATACGATGCGAACATAGAATAGAGTCACCTGTTCCTAGTTTGCTTGGCTTAATATAAACATCTATTATAAGAAACCTAGGAGAAATTGCAGTGGTAAGAGAGGCGACAAAAGGAGGGAAGGGTTTGTGGCGATAGTTACCGCCTTATCTTAAAAAGAACATGCATATTTCTTTTACTTAGCTCTAAAGAAACAAAACCATATTTTTTTCCATTTATCCGCTGTGACGTTATCGATTCAAACACGTTAAAGGAATACGCTACTAATAATAAACAAGGGGTTTTAGATGATTGTTTCCTGGATGCTAGAAGTTTAATATCGTTGTTGCCAATAGCAAATAGCAGTTGCATGTTGTGGCTATGGACAACCTGCTTGTGTTTCATGGTGAGAAAATAGTTAATTTGCCATGACTTTCAAATAGAGTATGATGAAGACCATAGTGGTTTCAAACAGTGATTTAGACTTTGAGACTTGATTTTGAGAGCAATCTCATGTGGATATCGTATCATAGAATCATAGAAAAAATAGAGAGGAAAATTGATTGATTCTATCTATTTACAACACATCTTGTGCATCATATATATACACTACATAACATGCAACCGATTTTATAGTGAATGTAAGATATAATGGTACATAATATCAGTAATAATGTTTGTAATGATTATACATATATATATATATATATATATATATATATATATATATAATTACGTAATTTTAATTTTTAGTAAAATATTATGGTGATATATGTGTATTACAGGTACAATGTTACATAAATTCTACTATAGCTATTGCATAGCCTAGTAATTCACTTTGAATACTTAAGACAAAATTTAAATTATGATCTCACCTTATTAAAAATCAATATGTTTCTTCTATATAAAAAAAGGTTTTAATTGGTTTCATTGGAACATAATTTTGTTTTTATTATATATTACCTTAGTTATCATATTCCACTTCATATATACAACTATGTACACACACTAGTTGTTATTAATTTTAAAGCTAATTGATTGAGGAATGTGAAGAAGAAAGAGTGGGTAAAGTAGGGATATACATTTTTGGACCAAATACCATTATCATACTTATATCCTACAAACGAAACAACACCAGTATCGCTATTGATTTTGCATGAACTTGGTATCGGTGATTAAAAATATCAGCGAGGAGGTAATACTGCATTAAAAACCAATATAATTGATGAGATAGCCTCATAATCAGGCTAAGCTCCAACATATTAGGCCTACTACACGAGAACCCACTTCTAACAATCCCAAAGATAGCTAAGGGCCATTAGAAAGCCCTAGTAAACCTCCAATAAATAAGAGGTCTTCTCCACCAAATTAATCAGTTTATCTTTCTAACCTCTTACTATGTCTCTTGTGTTTACAAACTAATATAGAGGAAGAGATCACAATGTAGCCGATGATGATGTGATTCTTGACGAGAGTCATCTCCCCCCATAACATTGCTACACTATACTTCACCCTACATCTTAGTAGGAACATTATCTTAGCTCTACTACATAAAAGAAGGTTTTAAGTGGCGAGATTAGAACTAAAAAGATGTAAACTAAGACTATTAGAACATTAATACATACCTGAACCAAGCTTCTCTCTTTCCTACACTACGACTCGACTCCATAAACTTTGAGGATAGACTTTGGAAGCAACAAGTGGCTCTATCCATGGGACCACACATAAAACACACTTCGTGTTCACTGCTCATTCGGCTTGATCTGTGTTTTTCATTTGTTATGATGAAATCTAGATCTTTATTCTTTACTTAATGCTAACATAAAATTAAAGGAGATCCCAGATTTTCTCGTTCCTTCTCGTCACCCTAGTTCCACAGTCCTCTAAAGATCACTAAAGACATGTCACTACCATTTGGAGTGATCGAAAGAAATACCAGTAAGAAATTCATGATGAGTGACTACTCCTTCGTTGATTGAAATCCACTCGAAAAACACCCGACGATGCCGAAAAGCCATCACCTTCATCTCCATGGAAACTAATAGGTCTAAAATCATCCCCAACAATCAAATAAAATTCAAATGATAAATAGAAAACATCATCTAGACATATGATCATTTTCTATATCCACTTAAATAATAATCTTGATTGCATAAATACTAATTGCTCATTTAGTTACTAGACCTCCTTTCTAACGATATCTAGTAAATGAAACTTAAGGTTCTAAAATCCAATGTTCGAATACCTTGATCGCCCTACGATGAAGTATCAACGTGTGAATAAAGTTCTATAACAAACCACTCGCTTTCAAGAATCTAAGCCCATAATTAAAAGAATAGAATATGCTATAGACACACATAAACCTCTTAATAATATAAATCAAATTGAATCCTTTTAAACTTTAACTTAAAACCATTTATTTGTCTTATAAAGAAGTAACTCGGTTTCGCAAGCCTACTCAAAACTTATTAACCAACAAGAAATATCCTAACAAAGATTCTAGTTCTTTTATTTAAACATAAATCAAAGTTAATGTATTTATTTATAAAGTTGTATCTTTGATTTATCATTTGCCTTTTCAAGTGAAAGATGCTTACATCTAATAAGCTAATAGGTTACAAATCTAAGAATAACTTTATCTTTTGATCAAAGTCACACAAATCATTAATCATCAAAAAATTTATAAACACACACATCGCATTAAAAGGATTAGAAGATTTGATTTCACCAAAATTATTCACAAGTTCAAACAGTGAAAACAATATTCATGGTTCCATAGAAAATTTGCATAACCCAGATGACAAAAAATTAACCAGACATCTCTAGAGAAAGGGCTAAAGAAGATGGTCTACACTGGGGCGTTAGGCTAGGTTAACAAGATAAAAATAAGAAAAAGCAAACCCAAAATAACAAAAACTTCAATCTTCAACAAGTCTTCAATAGCAATCTTGAATCGTCAAAACTTGACATAGACCTCTTCTCTGGGTATTATGATGAGGCTCTTGTTGCATGATGGCAGCAACCTTTTAAATAGATGAAATTAGGGTTTCAGTATCACCGCTTTATACAGACCGTTTAGGATGGATGTACCATCCACTTAACTTTTATATGGTTTAAACTTTCCATAAATTTGGTCAAAAACACATAGTTGTACGGCTCGTTTAGGGTAGGCACCCTATATAAGTCTTCTAACTTGTAGTCTTTAAATCATTTAAATCAAAAAATTTAAATCTAATTTTCTTCAAAATCAACTATCTTTTTTCTTTTCATCCTCAAAACCCCGAACAATCATAACGAAAGAAAAACAATTGCTTTCATAACATAATTAGACTAAAATGAGAAACAACTAAAAATAATTTGAACAATAAATATGTATAATTTTAACTATATCACGTATATAAAATGCCTCAAATATTAGTGACATGTATTTTAACCTTGTTACGTGTTTTGTCATTCGAACCAGTTAGAACAACCTCATATGTGCCTTTACCACTCCTGTAATCAGTTTTAAGCGTTTAGAGTTGGCTCACTACCAACTAGTTTTGGATTCTTTTTGGGAAATTTGTTGGGTTTCTCTTTAAATTTCCTTTTATTAGAATTGTATCCTTTAGACCAACCACCGTACTCAACCATATTAACCAAGGATGGTCCAACCATGTTTTTAATGATTGGTTTGTCACCTTCTTGAGCCCTTAAAGTTTCTTCAGTCTGATGATAACTACTAAGTTTAACCAAGAAAAGTTATTTCTTAATATGTTAAATTATTTGTTAAAATCTTTCCAAGATGGGGGCGCTTTGTCAATCACACTGGATACCGACATCGATTGATACATATTTTGTATTATGATGTGCAAATTGCCCATGTATACATAATAGTTCATTGTACTGAATCATGAGAAGTCTATAATTAACTATCTTATAGTTGTTAAAAATACTAAAAGGAACTTCATGCCAGAAGTATCTCTACTATGTACTTGGATCTTAGGCATCAATATTTATTTTGTAGATTAAATGTTATGATACATATCAAAGAGGGAATTAAGCACACTGTTTAGAATCTAGCCACAACATATGTAGTCATCACTCTCTAGTTTTGATCTCTTCCTTGTTTGCTTTTGTAGGATCGTTGAAGGAGGTCAATGCAATAGTTTCACAGTGAGGAGAGACTTAGAACACTTAACAGATCAAATTGGAAACCGGGTTTTTGCTTGATGATACTATGAACACAAGGTAAATAAGAGACAAAACTAAGAACAAGAAAAAGATAATATTTGGTTTTCAAGAATGCTGTATATTGGTCTTAAATTCTTTTACAAGTGTTACAAAGCATAAAAATAAATACAAGTACTTAAGACACTTTATACTAAATCCTACAGTCGGCTATACTTTAAACCAGCTGGGAACACTAATCTAGACATCAAGATTAATATATAGTCAAAAGGCAGATTGCTTTTTAACTTGTGACTATGACATGCCATAGCTCATATCCTAATATATTACAAAAAGGATAAAAGGTACGAAAGTAAAAAGTTACAACCCAGTGACCATAATCTACAGTTGACAAAAGCATAGACCTTTTTACTAAATTATCTAAGTTGATGAGTATTCAGAGGTGGCAGTGGAAAATTGTCCAGCTTTCTGTCAAAAGATGATAAGAGAAAGCATGTCTGTCTTTGGAAGAAATCAGTTATTGGCTTTGGAAGACTTCATGTTTGGCTTTGGAAGATTTTGTCAATTGGCTTTGGAAGATTTTACACTTAGTTTATTTCCTTTGAGTTATGTAAAACTTCCAAAGTAACTTTACTCTGTACTTCATGCATGCATGCTGAGAGCTCTTTGGTTGCTTTGGTTGCATTAGCCTTTAAGTATAAACCTTACAAACTCACCCTAGGCTGATGCTATCAAAACAGAAGAGAATAATCATTTATTGACAGTCCTCGTCAGGATCAAGGCCATTCCTTTCTTCATCATTTAGTGATGATCCATTAGACTCTCATAGTATCTCCTTATGTTAGATCATGTAAAGAAAGACCAAGTATGTCTTGCTAAAATTAGATATCTTGACCTCCTTGATCTCTAATGACATACTATCTGTTTGGATTAGAAGCAAAGGTCTAGGACAAGATAGGTCTCCCAGTAGCAAGAGGATCTACATTTGTTGGTCTTGGTTGAGTAGCCTCTTCTTAAGTTGCCTCAGGATGCTCCTACTCATCCTGAGGTATAGAGGTGAATGCCTTGGACTTCTTCTTCTTCTGATTGTCCCTCTTCATGGCCATCCTTTTCTTTCTCTGTCCAAATTTCAACTAAGAAGACTGGCCTTCAGCGCCAAGTTGTTCTTGTATATCTGTCTCAGTTGGATCCTTTTCCCTCACAGGTTCAGAAAGAGTGGGATCAGGTGCCTGTTATGTATCAGAAGATGAAGTCGGTTCTGGTCCAGCATTAGGTCCAGGTTGTGTTGTCTCTTGTGGTTCAACCTTGACCTCAATTTCAGGTATAGCCTGACTTGGTGGAGAATGCAAGTTAGTGAGCTAACCCTTTTTAATCTTTTGCTTGATCACCCTAATGTGATCATCCATGGTGGATAGAGATATTGGACCAAGCCTTCTTCTGGAGAATCTATACAACTTCAAGAAGCTCATCATCCTCTACCTATCAGCAGACTTCTTTAGACTCTTTTGGATGATGGCTCTTGACTTTGCAACTTCTTCCCTCGTCTTCCTCTTAGCAGCTTTTTGGTCTTTTATTACTTATTACTTAAGCTGCTTGAGGTACTCAAACTCTATGTATTCATATGATAAGGGAAGAAGTGCAGATGGTCGATAGAGGCATGTGGCACTCAGGTAGTTGATCATATTTTGTATGTCTACTTCTTTATTTACAGAGGTTGTTACTCAGTTGCCACAGTCTCTATCTTAGGGCTTTTTTGAACTAGGGAGAGGGTAGGAGCATGCTTGTAGAGTCTTTTCCTCCTCCTTTCTTCCTTGATCTTGAGGAACAGTTCTACATCCTTTGCCTCCTTCCTCTCCTTTGACAATTCAATGTCAGCTAGTTTATTTAACTTTTCTAAGGGAAGAAAGATGAGTTCATCAATTTTGTAGTTTCTGGTCCCCAAGTAGTTCAATCTGGCAGCCCTTAACTCATCATCTTGAGTGTTTGGCCTGGGGCATCCCTAATTGCAGCTTCCATGAAGCCTGGGGACCCACTTGAACTTTCTCCCCTTAGCTTCCTCTTCCTCTCTCTTTCCTCCTCCTCAATCTCCTTAGGAGTCAATTTCATTTTCCTTTTATCACTTACAGGATTTGGTGACTCAGGTGAAGAGAGCTTTGGCCTTTATTGCTTGGTTTGGCACTTGAGCTCTGGCAAGAGAAAGGTTGTGAAGCACCTTCACCAGCTGGTGCCTCACTAATAGTAATGGGTGTTGAAGCAGTTCCTGTCTCAAGGTTCACAAGCTCAACTACTAGGCCTTCAGTCAAGGTTTCCCCTTCGAAGCTAATCTTAGGGTCCATTTCAACATCCTGTTGACCAACAGTTTTACCTGCTAGCCTCTGTCTATATAATTTGGATCTTAATTTGAACTCTTCTAGCACACTATCTTGAATCCTATCAGCTAACCTTGTAGCTTGCTTGTTTTGACTTGGGTTGGGAAGTGGAAGGTTAACCAGATAGGTGCTCTCATAGAATCTTGGGTTGGAGAAGTTAAAGATTTTTTGTTTTCCATAAAACCTAGAGATTACTAAGGCTCTTTTATCAGTGTCATACCTCTATCCCATAATTGGATTCTCAATAGGATGAGATGGGGTAGGCATAACCCTTTAAATACCCTCCTCAAATAGACTTTGTATGAGTGAGTCCACATCAATATGGACGTGAGCAGGTTCTGAAGTATGGACCACTGCAAGTAAGGGTGGTGAATCCTCTATGTCCATAGTCTAAGAAGAAATCGCAGGTTCTGTTATTGTAAGTAAGACTTTCTCCCTATTTTTGGTAGAATCACCCTCTTGCAGAAGTGAGCTAGATGTTAGTTCACCACATCCATAGGTTCTTATGGCCCTGGTTAAGTTCTCCTAAGTGGTATCTCAGCTAACTTGCCCTTGAGATCGATGATCTTAAGTTGTTGGTCATTGTCCCTCTTTTGTAAGGTAGTCACCTGGTATTCTAGGTGGCTAACCACTCAGACTATATAGGTGCGGGTTTTAGTCAGTTTTTGAACCTTTAGCTTCAGACTCCCCTCATCTTCATTAAAAGAATCATAGGGGGATAAGAGAATAGGATCAAAGTCTTCTTCCTCATCACCAGCACTAAGTTCTTGGCTGCTAGATTTTCCCCGCACCATGACAGCTTCAGTTGAAGGGTCAATGGGCTAGGTCACCATGGTTAAGGTCTTAAATATGTAATCACTTATGGAAGTGAGAGCCTTTTCGATATGGATCTCCTGAATATGTTTAGGGACATCCACCTCAGTTGTGGGTGGATGATGTGAGCTAGACATGCGTGAGGCAGGAGCACTCATCTATCCTTGAGTAGGGATGGAGAAGAAAGACTTATGGTACTCACTAAATGCCATGTCTTTATCATCATATAATTCATGATTGGGTATGGGTTGATTGAGGTCTAGAGGTTGGGGATGGTAGCTTTCCCCTGAAGGTTATTCACTAGA
>BJCO01369672.1:0-11022 GCA_018326465.1 Flaveria floridana | reverse complement strand
TGCATTAACTTTGTTTCAAGTTCATTTCATAAATATACCCAATGATTCCCCCCTCTTTCACTATCTTCTTCATCTGCAAATTCTCTAAACCCAAATTCTCACTCACCGCCTTTGTTCTTACCTTTCTTCACTTCAAAGCTACCACAAATGGCCAACCTTGACCGCAGAAACCAACCAGATTTTTCCATGCAGTTTCACAGGCAACACAATCAGGTTGCTCTGTTAAACTCTGAGAAAGATCTAAGTTTCTCAGACGTTTGTTGATTTCTTTCTTTATCTCACTACTTCACATCCCTCACCGTTGATCCTCCACTCTATTAGGATCAACTGTTGGACTTCTAGAGGACCTGTCAAGAGGTCACCATGTATAGGGAGAAGGCATTGTTTGTAATAGTGTAGGGGAGGACAATCTTAATCACTCCAGCTTCAATCAACTCTCATCTACAACTGGATGATGCAGAAGGTGAATTGTCCTTTCCAAAATCTGCTGTAAACTACTCCTTTGAGCAGATGGGATATGAAGGTGACTTCTCAATCAGAACCTTCAAGAAAGGAAAGGTCTCTCCTCAATGGAAATACCTCCTTCGTGTTATTATCCATAATTTGTCTAACAAACATGGAGGTTGGGACCAAATTCTAGAAGACCTCTCTTTCATAGTCCATGGGATGGTTCATGGGGTCAAGTTTAGATATTCATAATTTATGTACAATAATTTACTTGCAAACTTGGACTCCTTAGAATATTATATGTTCCCTAGATATATCCAGCACATTCTCAACTATGAACTGGGATCACAGTTGAGGGGAACATGTAATGTTCTAAAATTGGGACAAATGAAGCCCGACATCATCAAGACTATAAGAAAGCCAACTGTTGGCTTCCCAGGGGTAGAAACAATCCTAGTCCAAAAAATATTAGAGCTCATTGCTCAAGGTGACAACCTAGCAACACCAGCTAGTGTTGAACCCATACCATCTACTTCAAGATAACCCACACAACCACAAATAACCATCACCTAGCAAAGAAAATCCAAACAAACCCCTACTCAGGTTATTCTACCTATGCAGGTCCCCATATCACCACCTATACAGGAAGAAGTGGACACTGGAGCTCCCACTTCTCCTGAAAAGCAAACCACTCTCATCTCATAAATGTTCAGTCATGAGGTTCCTATTACTCAGACTGAAGAGCTCATCACCCAAGAAGCCTTAATCCTTCACTCAGAGTCTCAACACTCTAGTGAACAACCTTTAAGGGAAAGCTACCATCCCCAGCCTCTAGATTTAAACCATTCAATTCCTAGCCTAGACTTCTATGATGATGAGGATAAGGCACTTAGTGAGTATCATGAGTATCTATTCTTTTTCCATATTCAAAGAGAGATGAGTACTCCTGTGTCACTCATATCTACCCTACATCATCCACCCCCTACTAAGGTGGATCTTCCTGAACCTGTTTAGGAGATCCAGATGGAAGAGGCTCTTACTTTTGCAAGTGATTACATCATTAAGACCTCAACCATGGCAACCTGGCCCATTAACACTTCAACTGAAGTTGTCAGTAAGCAGGGGAAAACCAGCAACCAAGAACAACAAGCTGGTGACGAGGAAGAAGACTTAGGTCTAATTCTCTCATTCCTTGGTAATTCTTATACTGAAGATGAGGGGAATCTCAGACTAAGGGTGCACAAACTAACAAACAAACATGCACCTATTTAGTCTCCAAGGTAAGTCACTTATATTCTCAAGTGCCTACCTTACAAAGAAGGGTCAATGATTAGCAACTCAAGAATTCTAATCTCAAGGAACAACTACCTATGAGACCCTTAGGATAACTTATCCAGGAACATAAGAACCTGAGGATGTGATAACTTTCACCTCTAGCTCTCCTATGAAGGAGAGTGATGCTACCAAAAAGGAGGAAGAAGTTGTCATAATCATAGAACCTGGGAGTTCTTCTCAGGGCATGGATATTGAAGAATCACCAACCTTACTTGTAATTGTTCATACTCAACAACCTCTTTAAGTTCACACTGATATGGACTCATTTATACAAAGTCAATTGGAGGAGGGAGTACCAAGGGTAATGTCAACCCCACAAGGGTGGAGGTATGATGATGATAGAAGAGCCCTAGTACTACATAGATTTCAAGGACGGAAAGAGGTCTTCAATTTTCAAAACTTGAACTTCTATGACAGTCTTTCTCTAGTCAATATTCCACTAGCCTACCCAACTCAACATAGGGAGGCTGACAGATTGGTTGAGAGAATTTATGACAGGATTGTTGAATAATTCAGACAAAGAAGAAGACAACTGCAAACAAGTAATATCCTTGGTCAACTGGATGTTGAGGTGGAACCCATGATTAGATTTGATGGGGAAACCTTGACTGAAGGCCCAATGACAGAACCTGCGAAACTACTTCAACATCCTTTACCCTCAGTGAAGCAACAATTGGTGAAGGTGCTTCACAACCTTTCTCTGGCTAGAGCTTGACTACTGAACCAAACAATAAATTCCAAAGCTCTCTCTACCCTGAGTCACCAAGGCCTGTAAGTGATAAAGGGAAAAGGAAAATGACCTCTGAGGAGATTGAGGAGGATGAAAGAGAGAGGAAGAGGAAGCTAAGCGGAGAGATTTCAAATGGTTCCTCAGCTTTATGGAAGCTGCAATCAGGACCGACCCCAGGCCAAACACTCAAGATGATGAGTTGAGGGCTGCCGGATTGAACTATCTAGGAATCAGGAACTACAACATTAATGAACTTATCTCTTTTCCCTTAGAAGAGTTAAATGAACTGCCAGACTTAGAGTTGAGAAAGGAGAAGAAGGAGGCAGAGGATGCAAAATTTCTCCTCAAGGATAAACAAAAAAGAAGGCAAAAGAGGCTATACAAACATGCTCATACTCTCTCGCTAGTTCATGAAACAACCTGAGAGAGAGGTTGTGCAACTGAACAACCTCAAGTTGACAAGGAGGCTAACAGACAAAACATGATCAACTACCTGATTGCCGCAGGCCTCCATCAGGCATCTACAGTTCTTCCCCTCTCATATGAATATATTGAATTTGAGTATCCTAGGCAGCTAGAACAACAGTTCATCAATGAACAAAAGGCTGCTAAGAGAAAGATGAAGGAAGTGTTAGGAACGTGTACGTACGGAGTACTAACTGATTCAATGTGTAACCTAATCAAATAGTGTGGAATCCTATTTCATTAGCGATCCAATCAGTGAGAACAAAAACCCAGATCAATCTAATGATAGAACAACGTTAAGAATGATTAGAAAGTGATCCAGGACGAACTATGAACTTGGACGGAGGAGATAGAACTCTCTGGATGGCTAGGGTAGAAAGAATTTGAATTTTTGTGTTTTTCCATGAATCACGTGGTATGTGTAGGTTTCAGTGTACAGTCATACGACTGAGCCATTAGCATGGTTCAACCATGCGATTGAGCCATACGATTTGTTCATACGCACGATTGAAATTGAACTATACAATTGGTTCAATCGTGCGACTGATCTAGTCTTATGACTCAATCGTGTGACTAAGTCAATCATTTGGTTTAGTCGTGCGACTGGTCCATAAGCATGGTCCATTAGCATGAATAACCATAAGACTAAGTCAAACACAATTCTGAATCATTATTAGCTCAGAAATATGACTAAATACTACAAACCAATATATAATATTCATTCAAGCATGTAATTGTAAATAATTTAAGAATAAGACACATTCAATAGTAAATATACATTCAAACACATATCATATTACCAAAATATCCTTGTATTAGACATATGTTAGATTGAAAGACATATACATTTAAGTACAATGAACTAGGGACATCGTGTATCAACAAACTCCCCCTTGGACCTAGTTCACTCTATCGCCTAACACTATTCACACACTCTAGCAAACTTCTTTAGCTTTTCTTCTTTTGTGACCCCAAGATGGATTTTAAACGCAATGCACAGTCTGATTACATGCTAGAATTGAAGAGCTTGCACTATGTCTAGAGTATCATAGAACAGTGCCCATTTGTATAATGTGTAGACATCATCCTCAGACAATTTTGTAAGCCATATTAGGTCAAACACCCTGATTGTCTCAATTAGGTCAAACACCCTGATTGTCTCAATCTTTCCATTCCGATTCAGTACAATAACATCTTCACCTGTCCTCCAGTCATAATACCATCATTTGAAGTGAGGCGTGAAGTCCTATGGCATTTTCCTCAAAGGGATCTTTGTCAAGGTCCTGGGTGGTCTCCACTTCAGAATACCTTAGACCTTCCTGAATTAGGATCAACTTTAGCTTTGCTCATAAACTGCCTCGGTTGTTGAGGATTGAAGTTCACCCACTTAGCATGATACTCTTTCCTTAAGGTCCTTTCAAACCATCCTGACATCTATTTTGAGTCCGCATACAGTAGGTTTAAACTTGCTAGTCTGTTCAGCTCAAAACCAGTAGAGTCTTCAGATCATTAGGATGTCTAAAGTACTTGATCCCCTTGTCTCACGTGGTATGTATAGGTTTCAGTGTACAGTCATACGACTGAGCCATTAGCATGGTTCAACCATGCGATCTAGCCATACGATTTGTTCATACGCACGATTGAACTATACAATTGGTTCAATCGTGCGACTGATCTAGTCTTATGACTCAATCGTGTGACTAAGTCAATCACTTGGTTCAGTCATGCGACTGGTCCATAAGCATGGTCCATTAGCATGAATAACCATAAGACTAAGTCAAACACATTCCTGAATCATTATTAGCTCAGAAATATGACTAACTACTATAAACCAATATATAATATTCATTCAAGCATGTAATTGTAAATAATTTAAGAATAAGACACATTCAATAGTAAATATACATTCAAACACATATCATATTACCAAAATATCCTTGTATTAGACATATGTTAGATTGAAAGACAAATACATTTAAGTACAATGAACTAGGGACATCGTGTATCAACAAACTCCCCCTTGGACCTAGTTCACTCTATCACCTAACATTATTCACACACTCTAGCAAACTTCTTTAGCTTTTCTTCTTTTGTGACCCCAAGATGGATTTTAAACGCAATGCACAGTCTGATTACATGCTGGAATTGAAGAGCTTGCACTATGTCTAGAGTATCATAGAACAGTGCCCACTTGTATAATGTGTAGACATCATCCTCAGACAATTTTGTAAGCCATATTAGGTCAAACACCCTGATTGTCTCAATCTTTCCATTCTGATTCAGTACAATAACATCTTCACCTGTCTTCCAGTCATAATACCACCATTTGAAGTGAGACGTGAAGTCTTGTGGCATTTTCCTCAAAGGGATCTTTGTCAAGGTTCTGGGTGGTCTCCACTTCAGAATACCTTAGACCTTCCTGAATTAGGATCAACTTTAGCTTTGCTCATAAACTGCCATGGTTGTTGAGGATTTAAGTTCACCCACTTAGCATGATACTCTTTCCTTAAGGCCCTTTCAAACCATCCTGACATCTGTTTTGAGTCCGCATACAGTAGGTTTAAACTTGCTAGTCTGTTGAGCTCAAAACCAATAGAGTCTTCAGATCATTAGGATGTCTAAAGTACTTGATCCCCTTGTCTCTTTTTATTGCATAAATGTTTAAGTCCTCAAAATAAGCCTAGCTTATTATATTCCCTGACACCTTCTGATGCCTTTTGACTTTATACAACTTCATGTAGCCATTCTGTTTTGTAGGTTCATGCTGGTTTTTCATCTCAGCTAGACATGCAGCCCACTCACCTTTTCTCTACTCTACATCAGCATCATCAGCTTGAGCTATCCTTTCAGTCGATTCTTTCTTAGTGAAATTCTCATTTACCTAGTCGAAGGTTTCACTGTCAAACATCTCACCTAAATCTGGTTAGGCATCTCTATCATCATTAGTATACAGAGGATAATAATCAGATGTGACATCCTCTATCTCCACCTCATCTACACCAGGTAGTTCCTCATCGCTGATAACATCGACTTCTTGTGCATCTCTGACTATTTCACCAGGTTTAGCCTGAACATCTCTGCAATGTGTTCATCTGATAGGTCATGAATAATCTCCCCCTATTCTGGTGCATAACTCACTAATCTTCTGACAATCCCCTGCAAATCAAGAATCATAGTAAATTATGTCTTGATTTACTGGAGAGGTGTAACATCGTGTTCATCGACCTGGTGAGATTTACCTACTAGATAGAGTAATCAAACACAACAAAGTTTAATAAACATCATAGCATTTCACATAAGTCGACAGTCAATTTCATTAATATAATACATTTCAATACATATAAGTTAAAATTACATAAACATGTTAATAATTACTTTTATCTTTCTCTTAATGATCATTGTCTTGAGGAGAAGAGGATGAAGCTCCCTGATCTTGGTTCCTTTTCATTCGTCTCTCTTATCAGTTTGCTGAGATGTTGGAGCTTTGCCTTCACCCTCTGGTTGATCTTCATCTTCATTGTCATCATTTTCCTTCTCCTCATCTGTCTCATTTATGTCAACCTTATCATCATTATCATCATCATCATCAGACTCATCATCACTAGAGTCATCATCATCATCATCTCCATCACCTTTGATCTTCAAAGGATCCACCTTCCTTCCCATCAATCTTAGCATAATCTTCTTGTTCTTCTTTTCCAACGCATCAATCTTCTTGGTGGATGCCAGCAGTAGCTGATTCTGAGTTTGTAGAGCCTTATGTGCTCGAACCAAGGCACACTCATAAGCATCATTTCTCTCAGTCTGTTTGGCAAACTGTTGTCCTTGAGCTGCATTCACTGACATCAATTAGCTGATCTAGTTAGATTTGAGATCATCAGCAGCTAATAGCTTCAGTACCAACCTGTTAAGGCTAGCCAGCTATTCCTCTAGACGAATTATGGGTAAAAGGGATCTATAAAGTGGGGGAACTTGATGGGTTGAGGTGCCAGCTTGTGAGATGGATGGGTTGGTTGTTGAGGTTGTGTATACAGGTATGGGAATAGGTAAGGTTTGAGGAATTATGGTTGTGGTTCTTTTAGGTGAGGCTGGTATGGGCATTTATGTAGTGGTGAGTAAGATGGTGGTAGTAGGTGAGACTGTGGTAGTAGCACTGGATGTAGCTGGAGAGGTTTGTGAGGGCAGGCAAGAGCTCATCAGCACTAATTTATAGTGATTACCCTTCTTATCGGAAGGCCCGTCCATTCTTTTCTTTCTTGAGCCAGAGGGAGTCACAGGTTCCTTTCCTTTTAAGATAGGCTGATCAGGTGTGTAGGATGGATCAGCCTGCTCAGTATCCACCCCTGCTAATTTCTTCTGTCGCACACCCACCATCTCTTTACCTCGTTTAGTGGTGACCCATTTCATTCCTACCTGCCTAACTATAGGTTCCTCCTCAGAGTCTACTTCCTTCTCTTCCAAGTCAAAGTTCCCTATATTTTCAATGATAGGGATGTCTGGGTTGATGGCAATCTGCTCAGACCCCCCAGTAGCAGATGATGCACGTGGCTGAGTAAATGGTTATGCGGTGATTGTCTCAGTAGACCAGGATTGGTTTGATGCTTCACCACCACCACCTTGACCTTTATCATGGTCATCATGATCATCATCATCCTGATCATCATCAGGAATCACCACGTTCTCTATATCAGAATCACTATCATCATGACGCCATATCTTTCCCTTAGGTGCAACATAGTCTGCTCTTGCTAGATGCCCAAACAATCATCAAACGTGGGGCTTCTGTGGCTTTCTCCTGTAAGCTTTCATCCTTCCAAGTGTCGTGTCATCTATCACCTCTAGAATGACCTCGTCATCTTTTTCTTTGGTAGGTTGGGAAGCTTCTTATTAATCATCATCTGTAGGAATCTAGGATACATGCAGAAGCTTTCCTTCCCTTTCATCTCAGTGTTCTCCTTCATGTAGTTGAAGAACATCTTAGAGAAGCTGGACGGATGGTTCAGAACTAGTGCCATGAATGTATTTTGGATCTGATCACTGAGCTCATCGAAACCACCTTGACGTGAAGCAACGCACTTAAGAACCACGTGAGCTAGGTACTTAAAGGGCGGGCACATGTTGCTCTTGTTAAGTACTCCGGCATTGATGTCATTGGCGTACTTAATCCTCAGAAAACATCCACGCACAACTAAGGGATGTAGTTTTGCTGGATGGTCCCCATCTTCTCCCAAGCCTAATACCCTTTGTAAATCGTCTTCACCAATATCAATCTCCTCTTCAAAAATTGAGCTTTTGATTCGGTAAGGCTCAATAGAACGGTCTACCACAGTATTCTCCCATAATGCTTGCTGTAGAGATCTGTATGATGTACATGCCGTAGAAATGGCTCTGTGAATCCTGGATCGGTTTAGGAATTCGATAATTCCTATGAACTCAAAGGCGTTCCTTGACATTGTGTTCAGATAAGCACAGATGTTATGCTTGGTGCTTATCGTCCACCGCTCTGACATTTCACTATTACATAAGAGACAAACACCTATTCAACACGTTTGATCATTTTAACACATAATTAATTGACTTTGAAACTGATCATATGCAACTGGTTCAATCGTATGATTAGACCATACGAATGAACTCAGTCGTACGAATGAGCATACGACTGAGCTTAATCGCACATTTAGACATCCGATTGACCTATACGTGTGACTGAATTACCGATTGGTTCAATCGTGCGATTGAAACATGCGTATGGTTAAATCGTGCGATTGAAGTTCATCCGGATGCTCAGTCGTATGCGTACTATGCAAGTCTAAATATTTGAGTTTTGTTCAAATCAGACTCGATCCTTTCAAAACTTATGTCATTTGATGCGCCTGCATTAGTTAAAACACCATTTGTGGTTTAATTTCACTTTCAAGCTCATTAAAGGTTCAATTTTGAGAATTCTTTCTTAGTTTTTATAAGTTGCACAGAATTTTGGTTCAGTAACCGATTATACCAATGTAACGTGATTTTATCTTTAATCTACCTTTAATCTAACGTAGAATTGTTAGTGAGCAAGCAATTACCCTAGATCGCAAAGAAAATTTGAAAAGGGTTCCACTAGTTTGCCGGTATTTTTAGAGGGTTTAAAAAATATGTGAATGGGCCACGGCCAACTGAGCCTCTATTTATACACTCGGCGATTTCAGTCGTGTGACTCGACCCATACGCATGGTTCAGACGTGCGACTGAAGTCCAATCGCATGAATGACCTAGACGCCTTACCAATCGTGCGATTGGATCATACTGATATTCCCAATCGTGTGATTAGGTCATGTTGATGGTCCAGTCGTGCATTAGGTCCATGCTCATGGTCCAGTCGTGTATTAGGTCCATGCTCATCGTCCAGTCGTGCGATTGGTCGTACGATTGGGCCATACTCATTGTCCAATCGTGCATTAGGTCCATGCTCATGGTCTAGTTGTGTGATTGTTCGTACGATTGGGCCATACTAATGGTCCAGTCGTGCAATTGGGTCATACGATTGGGCCATACTCATGGATTAGACTTAGTTTGTCTCAGTAATGCACACAGTTACATTTGATGTACCTTTCTAGCCTACCGGTCATTTAGACATGATCTTTTTATCTATCGATCACCTCAGACAAGATCCCTTTTATTGAAAAACCATTTATCACCTCAGTCGTGATCCCTTTTTATCTTTCAGAAACAAGCTTTTCACAGTTAAGACTTTCACAGAGTTCAGTCTTGTTACATAGTCTGACACTGACACATTGCACACCTAAATAGAACTAGAAAAGCTTTACATAAAACAAAAATAAGACGTATTTTTGTAATTTTCATTTGAGGAGGGTTGAAATCATTTTATATCACTTAAACGATTTCTCCCCATGAGCAGAACACCATAAGGCACTACCTTCATTTCAAGAAAGATTCGTATGGAATCATATAAGCAAAAACATGATTATTTGAAACTTTTGTAGATATATCAATGACAGAGAACATTATATGTACAATTCACATAATCTCTTTCATCTAAGAATCAAAAGCACTAACAGGGAATCATGCTGGAACAGTTATGTAGCACACTTTGATTTTGAACATCAAGAGATACAACCACGACGATTGTCAGTATATTTGTCCACTTAAATCAACACGCAGATTTTTGACACACATCAATGATATTTAGGTGAATTAAATCAACAAGTATTTATCGATCCCACTGGTATATGGTAATCAATCTTCCTCAGGAGATTTTTGACTAGTCTTGTGGTCAAGAAGAGACTGTTCAAAGAGCTTTCAAAGAGATGCAATGCCTCACGTCAGTGCCATCGCACAGCAGAGAGGCGCAAAGACCAATGAATTCTTACAACATATAGGTTATGCCAAGCCTCAGGTCAGTGCCATCGCACAGTAGAGAGGCGCAAGACCTATCTTCTCATTAGAGCAATACGATTTGATACTTAATGCAGGAATGACATTTGTCATCAACTTGATTACATTCAGCTCTTATTTTGATGCTTTATGTCATTTTTCATATTCATTGCTCTGTTTTGGGTCGTTTGCACATATTTGTGGCTTTTATTTGTTTCTCGCCCCTTATTGGAAATTAATTGATTATGCAGACTAGGATATAATGGGAACCCACAACTTGTTGATTGATTTAATTTATGTGAATCATCGATGATGTCTACTAGTCTAGTGTATTGAATCTACCGACACATCGTATAATGGACCAGTACCTCCCTAGATCTAATTTGTCCATGTAACCATGATACATACTAGCTTACTATCGTTTTTCAACTTGTTAGGCTTTGACATCTCAGATTTATAATATTCTATGATTTTAAATTTATCAGAAAAATGCAAAGGAAAATTATTTTGGTGTCCTTAATAATTTGATGCCTGTGTACTATCATTTTCCATAGTGACAGGATCTCAGCCTCTAGTTTGATCAATCAGATTGTTTTTACAGCGGATTTAGCACGAAATTAGCAATTAAAGCAAGAACATAAAATATTTTGCATGTAAAAGTACAAACA
>BJCO01369670.1:0-15193 GCA_018326465.1 Flaveria floridana | reverse complement strand
TTAATTGGCTTTCAAGTACGTTATTTAACTGATTTGTTGTGTTTAGTTTTCTGATGAATTTGGTAGAAATGATTTGAAGTAGTTGCTTGTTCACTTGAGTTACCTATTTATGTTGAATCTAGATATGCTGCAAAATTTTGTGCGTTTATGTGTTTGTTAATCTGAGATTATTACGAAGCGTTAGATGCAGATTTGGTATTTGAGTAATTTTGTTTTTGTTGAGTTTTTCACTTGTTGATGATGTTGCCCATGAACAAACTTGATGATGTTGATCTTGTTGAGATTGAACATACAGAGCTGATGTTGTTGATGAACAAACTTGATGATGTTGTTTGATCTTATTGATGATGTTGTTGATCTTGTTGATGATGTTGATGATGTTGATCTTGTTGAAAACTCTTTTAACAATTTATTTTAATTTCAGTTTATTGTGATAATTTATTTAAATTTCTGTTTATTTTAACTTTTTATTAATTTCAGTTTATTTCAGCAGTCTGCAGACGTTACAAAACAAACAGTCTTCTTAATACAGACTGCAGAGGTTTGGTCCACCTCTTCTCCTACAGATGTCTGCAGATGTGGTCTGCAGACTGCAGATGTTTTACCTCTTCAGAAACAAACAGCACCTAAAAGTTTCAGGGCAGTTTAGGGTTGCATTTCAAGTGTTTTGAGTGTTTAAGGGTAGTTTAGGGTAAAAATGATATGACTGTGTGGGATGGTAGAGTTTCAGGGTAGTCCAGGGTAGTGAGGGTTGTGCCCCCTCCTCCCTTAGGATCTTTTTAGATATCTTAAATATCGTTAGAACCGCGAGTAATAATATTACCTATTGATTTGTTAGGTTTTAATATATATATTTAAGAGTAAATTGTTATTTTTTTCCTGTGATTTGGTAAAAATTATCACTTTCATCCAATAGTTTGTTTTCTCGCATTTGGGTCCCTGTCGTTTACAAATCTTGTTATATTTATCCACTCCGTTAACTCCATCCAACATTCTTTGTTAAATGAGTGGTATATTGGTCATTTTACATATATGTTTTATTTTTCTATTTTTAAAACCGATTTAATATACCCCCTTTAAATACATTGTTATTTTAGTCCCTGTGGTTTGACATGTTTGCCAATTCAATCCAAAAAATCCATCACCTTGTCATAAAACACCACATCACCACCACCCTTGATAGAATCACCACACCACCACCATGTCACAAAACCACCACTACTCCATCACAAGAACAGCCAAACCAGACCGTCGCCATCACCACACACTAGATCTCCGATCATCACACACTAGATCTCCGCCATCACCACACACACTAGATCATCACCACCATGTGGACCCTATAAACCAACCATTGATCTCTAACTTGTAACAAACTCCTTTGAAAACACATATGGAACCCTTGAAAATAAGCATTGTAGAGGTATTAGTAGGGTTTGATATGCATTTTCAAAGCGGTATGTTACAAGTTCAATATTGACTGTCGATTTCTAGGGTTTATATGGTAGTGATGATCCGGTGTGCGTGGTGGTGGTGGGCGCTCTGATGTGGTGTTTGTGGCTTTGTGATGGGGTGGTGGCAGTGGTTTGGTGGTTCTTGTGATGGGTGGTGTGGTGGTGGTTCTTTTTGGATTGAATTGACAAATATGCCCAAACCACAGAAACTAAAATAACAATGTATTTTAAGAGGATATATTAAATCAGATTTAAAAAAAGAGAAAAATAAAAACATATATGTAAAATAACCAATATACTCCTCGTTTAACAGAAATTTTGGATGGAGTTAACGGACTAGATGAATATGACAAGATTATAAACGACAGGGACCCAGATGCAAAAAAACAAACTATTGAATGAAAGTGGCAATTTTCACCAAACCAAAGGGACGAGAATGGTAATTTACTCTATATTATATTTACAAAAAAAAGGTTAGAAAGAAATAATAATTTCATAAGATTAGAACGATTTAATTACTCCTTATATGTTTTTGTGAAAGCAATTGAATTAAGTGATTAGTATTGAAAGCCAGAAAGATTCAGTGGATTGATTTTTTTAGTTTTAGAAAAAGTTATGGCTTTCATCTATTTTTTTATCTTTTTTCTTTTTTGTATTTTTAATTTAAGTGTGAGTTCTTCGACAATCAATTCAACAAAGTTTTTGTTTGTAGGTGGATGATTTAATATTTTTTTATTTTGTTTTTTTCTTAATTGCATGTTACAATGTAACAATGGTGAAATATATATGTTATTTGGATTTAACCTACATTAAATATATTTAAATAGTGTAGTTACACATATATAAACATCTACATATATGTAATAAATGATCATCGGTTTGAAGATCTACATATACATAAATAGACACTTACTTTGAAATGAACACTTGATATAAAGATTTACATATATGTAAATAGATTGTCAGTACGACGAATAATAGAGAGAAGAAGAATATAAAATTTAGATATATTAAAATATACGATCAGTCTGTAAAATGGATAATTAGTGTGAAGGTTTTACATATATGTCAAAGATATATTGAAAAATGAATGAACAATATGAAAATATGAATATAAATAATGGTAGGGTTATACTAAAAAGGATGTTTAATTTGAAAAGCGTAAGAAGGATTGTGGGCTTAACACATGTCCTTTTATTGTTTTAAAGAGTAGCACATTTTGGTCATTGTGTCAAATACATTAGCTCATTTTGTCTTATGCGTACATTATGTCATATATTTTACATCATTTGTTATGTTTATTAATTATTTGTTGTTGGATCTATTAAGACTGATGCAACCAAAACAACACTTACAAGAAATCTGTACAGCTAAGAGAAGTCTTCCGAATGCAATGCTGCAACTTCCGAAGCTTACATAGTGATCTTCCGAAGAGCTTCCGAAGAATAAACTCAGTCTTCCGAAACTTAGAAGATATTCTTCCGAAGTAGACACTTAGAAGATTGAAGATAAATTCTTCTGAAGATAAATTCTCGAAAGAAGATAAAGTCTTCCGAAGACAAAGTCTGGGAAGAAGATAAAGTCTTCCGAAGACAAAGTCTCAGAAGAAGATAAAGTCTTCCAAAGACAAAGCTACGAAAGAAGATAAAGCCTTCCAATACAAAGCCTCGGAAGAAGCTGAGTCTTCCGAAGTATAAATGGTTCGGAAGAACTTATTCTTCCGAAGCCATTTACACTTTGGAAGAATCACAGTATGAACCAGTGGACAAAGCATGGTCCGGTTGACACTTGTTGCCTTCTTTGATTCTCTGCAAGATGCTTTTCACGTTCATTGTAACTTAGTATCTATGCTTCTGCATGAGTCTTGTAATACTTAGTTGAGAGATAATATATACAAGTATCTTGAAAACCATTTCTTGTGTTCTTTACTTATTATATTATTATCAACTGAGTTTTTAATTCTGCATTTATCAAACGAGTGATATTTAACAGTTTGTAAGAAACACTAAGTGCTGAGAGAACAATATCGATCCGACAATTGGTATCAGAGCTTCCAGGCGGTTCGAGCATCGTTAACCAACTCCTTATCAATCTCGATTCATTTCAATATGAATAACAATTTAACCAATTGCTTTTGATTGTGAGATCTAACCATCCAAAAATCACCCTTGTTTCTTCAAATTCACTCACTCAACTATTGGCCCTTAACTAGAAGTCTGTTGAACCAGAAATGGGAATCATGACCAAAGCTCCCATTATCACCCCTGATAACTTTAGGCGCTGGTGTCAACGCATTGAAGGATTCATCAAGTATCAAGACTCCCGTATGTGGAAGTCCGTTACTCATGGACCATACATACCAAAAGTGGCTTCACCAACTGTAGATGGTGACATGATTGAAAAGGAAGTGGAAGATTACTCTAATGAAGACTACAAGAAGATGGAAATTGATAGCAAAGCTATGGCTGTCTTGCTCACTGCCATACCAAACTCGATCATTGCAGGCTTTGAGCATTGCGCTACAGCCAAATAACTATTTGATGCTTTGAAGTTAATGTACTCTGGTTGCTCAGAATCCAAAGAATCCAAGAAGGATGCTCTAAAGCAACAGTTCGAGAACTTCACCTATATTGATGGTGAAAATTTGAGCCAACAATACTTTAGATACATGGATCTGATAGCATCTCTGCAGTCCATGGGTGTAACTCTTGAAAAGAGAGATATAGTAAGGAAATTCATGAGTGCTCTTCCTCGTGAATGGACTTTCTATTGTGTCTCTATCAGGAAATCTGAAAACCATGAAACATTCACTATGACTGAACTATATGGAATCCTTGATAGATACCGTATGGAGATGGAGAATCTGAACAACCAGCAGAGGAATGGCAGCTCAACCACTCCTGTCAGCAATGCTCTACATGTTGCTGAAGGTGCAAGAACTCCACAGTCCTAGATGTACCTGACTTACAACCAGTAGCCATCTTGCTTATCTGGACCCTACATCACTTTCCCTGAGACACCCAAGTGTTAACAAGCTCAGCAAGGTCCTTTTCAGGAAAATTGTGCTTTTGTCTCAGGGAAAGAACACTCTGGTGATTTTCAGTTCTGTATTAAAGATCTGGAGTGTTTCAGCCCAGATGATGTTGAGTACATGGACATTGTCTAGCAAATGGCTCTACTTACCTACAGAGCAAAGAAGTTCTATAAGAGAACTAGAAGGCAATTCTCTCAGAACCCAGCAAATAGCAAATTTGGGTTTGACAAGGTAAAGGCCAAGTGTTACAACTGTAACCAACCTGGCCACTTTGCAAGGGAATGCAAGGCTCCAAGATCCAACCCTGGAGCAGCTCACGCCCCTCAACATCATGCTACCACACAAGCTGCAGCCAAGTCAACTAAGCGGACCACAGCTGTTGCTCAAGAAGTTGACTGGAGCTTTATGGTGCAAGATGTCACTCCTGCTCAAGCTCTCATGGCCGGCACAGAGAATACCAAGGTATGTGAATATCTCTGTACTCCTGACTGTGTAGCTAAGGTTAAGTTGTACCAGGACTACAACTTGAAACTCAAGTATGATATTGAGTCTTTAAACATATTAAAGACTGATTTTAAAAGAGCAGAATCTGACTATAAACTAAAAATTGAAGAGTTAGAAAATACCGCATCTACTTTAAAACATGAGCACTCCAACTTCAGGGCTCAAATAAAAGACTTAGTTCCAAAGTTGACTGAGGCTCAAGCCAAGCTAGTAATAGCTGAGGCTGAAGCAAAGAAGTATGCTATCCAAGAGCATAACTTCAACAACATTCTTGCATCAACCTCTTACTCAAAGGAATGTTATCAAAGCAAGAGTGGGTTGGGAACCAATGAAGCTGCTCCACCACATTCCTATGTGTCTATCAGACAGCCAAGATGTGGTACTGATGAGCAAGAGGTTCTAACTGTTAACCCACCATCTCTTGAGAAGATGAGTGATGCAAAAATGGTTACCACCACCACTACAGAGAAGGAAAAGGTAGAAAACCTCATCCCCTCAGCTGAAAACAAACATCTGACCACCAAACAAAGAAAGAACAAGATTCAAGCAGCCAAAAGAACTGCCAAGAAGGTGGCCGGGTCCATAATAAAAATTGACCCAAGGCAAAAGGGTGTTTTCATCTCAGCTGGATTCTAAGTGGTTGGGAGCTCAGATTCAGGACAAGAGTATAGTACCAGTACTCCCATCCAACTAAAGGATCTGAAGCAAAAAAGGGAAAGCTGTTGGAAAGGACAAGAAAACCAAGAAGCAACAGCCTGCATGTCCCACCAAAGCAAACACTGAATGCATAATGTGTGGTCTGCACAACCACAAGGCCAAAGATTGTTTCCACAATCCTGCAAGCACACAATATGCAAACAGGGTAAAGAAAGGAGCAGCTAAGGAAGGTCTCATATTTGGACCATATAACAAGGCCCAAATGTTAAAGAAAGGAAAGCAAGCTTCCGAAGCCAAGTTACTTTCGGAAGAAACATCTTCTTCCAAGAGGAAAATAGCTTCAGAAGACAAACCAAAGAAAGTTCCAAAGAATAAATGGAACCTCTCAACCCGTCCAAGAAGAAGACTGCTTCGGAAGAAAAGGTTGTGAAAGCTTCTTCCGAAAAAAAGAAGCTTCGGAAGAATGCTCTGCTGCCCAAGCTTCATCAAACTCATCTTCAATGATCAACCAAGGGATGGAATGGAAGATCAAAGAAGATGTTGCAGCCCAAACCTCCCCTTCCCAAACCATTATTGAACCCCCATGCTTACACTTTGGTTCAATTATGCTATCATCATTGGAAGAACCCAATACCAACAAGGCTTGGGTTTCCAATAAAAACTAATTGTTTAACCTTTGTGCAAGGACATCCATATGATAAACATGGAAACATTTGGATTGTAGATAGTGAATGCTCCAGGCACATGATAGGGAACAGATCTCTTCTTCAATAATTTCAAAATTTTGATGGAGGTCCTGTTCAGTTTGGAGGTGAAGCTGGAGGATACATCTCTGGTAGAGGTAATGTGTCCAATGGTAAGTTAACAGTTAACAAAGTACACTTGTCAAACAATTTGAACACAATCTCTTAAGTGTTTCTCAATTCTATAATCAAAAGCATCAAATGCTTTTCAAAAAACATGAGTGCATTATCCTCCAACCCGGGATGACAATTCCTAAGGAATTGGTGCTTCTTAGATCTCCCAAGAAAGGGGATATGTACAAGCTGGATATGAACAATGCTTCCCTACTGGGTGAAGTATCATGCTTTCTTTCCAAAGCAAATAGTGATAAGTCAACTCTTTGACATAAAAGAATGTGTCATGTTAACTTTAAAACAATGAATAAATTGGCTAAGAATAACTTGGTACATGGTCTGCCTAAAAAGAAGTTATTCTGTAAAGACAACTGTGTTGCCTGTCTGAAAGGAAAGCAACACAGGGCATCCCATAAATCCAAAGAAGTTAACTCTATCACTACCCCGTTACACTTATTGCATATGGATCTATTTGGTCCTACAAGTATAATGAGCATTGGAAGGAAATCATACTGCCTTGTGATAGTTGATGATTTTACTAGATTCACATGGGTATTTTTCTTAATAACTAAAGATGAAACTGCTGAAACATTAAAATCTTTTATTCTTAAGATAGAAAATCAAATTGATCACAAGGTAAAGATAAACAGAAGTGACCAAGGGATTAAGTTTAAGAATCAAGTTCTTGACTCATTTTGTAACTCAAAAGGGATTACCAGACAATATAGTGCTCCCAGAACTCCTCAACCGAATGGTGTTACTGAGAGGAGGAACTGGACACTTATTGAGACTGCAAGAACCATGTTTGCTGATTCAAAGCTACCTCTAACTTTCTGGGCAGAGGCAGTCAACACTGCATGCTATGTGCATAATAGGGTTCTCATTGTTAAGCCCCATGGAAAGTCCCCTTATGAGTTATGAAACAAGAGGCCACCGTTCATTGGCTTTCTAAGGTCCTTTGGCAGCAGATGCACCATACTTAACACAAAGGACAATTTGGCAAAATTTGCTGAAAAGTCATATGATGTTATTTTTGTTGGATACTCTTTAAGCTCTAAAGCTTATGGAGTGTACAACATTAAGAATCAAAAATTTGAGGAGCCATCTAATATAGTTGTAAATGAGCACACTCCTTATGTTAAGGGAAATGGTCCTGGCCATATTTTTTACTTAGAATTGTTTTCCAACTATTCTAAACAATCTTGTGAGAATGTTTCAGCTAGAACAGGAACTCAAAGTGACTTAGATGATGATTAAATGTTTGAGTTACCTAGACCCATTCCAAATTTTCCAAGAAGGAATGAGAACAAGCTCCCACCACTGTAAGTCCTGAAAGTCTAAATCTCTCAGGAAACAATGGAGCTTCAACTAGTTGTCAACTAAATGAGCATCAAGTCACTTCAGATGACAACTCCATCTCTCAACACCAAGCTAATAAAGATAGCTATCTGGAGGAACATGCAACTGATGATACTATCTTATAGAAAAACATTTTTGATGGTGTCACTCATTCATTTAATCAATCTTCATTGAATGAAAGAGAGACATCAGCTGCAACTAATGCTAACAATCCTGATATGACTCATTTAAACCTTGATCTATCTAAGCAAGTAGATGCTATTCCTAGGATCAGGATTCATAACACTCATCCAGCTGAAAACATCATTGGGAAGTCTCAAAAGGTGTGAGAACCAGGATACAAACTCACAATGGGAATGTCTGCTTGTGCTCATGCTTCCTCTCTTAAATGGAACCTAAAAAGGTAGAAGAGGCTCTTAAAGACAACAATTGGGTCGAATCAATACAAGAGGAATTACTTTAATTCAAAAGGCAAAAGGTGTGGAATCTGTGTCCACTATCACCTGGTCAAGTTCCCATTGGCACAAAGTGGGTGATCAGGAACAAAAGAGATGATAGAGGTTTGATTATCAAGAACAAAGTAAGACTTGTAGTTCAAGGATACACATAAGAGGAAGGGATAGATTACACTAATGTCTTTGCACCTGTTACAAGACTTAAGTCTGTAAGAATCTTTCTTGCTTTTGCTGTATCCAGGAACTTCACAGTGTATCAACTTGATGTCAAATATGCATTCTTGTATGGGGGCATTGACAAAGAAGTCTATGTGTGTCAACCACCTGGTTATGAAGACCCACAGCACCCCCACTATGTGTGCAAATTAGATAAAGCTCTTTATGGGCTGCATCAGGCACCAAGGATGTGGTGTAAGACACTTTCTCAATTTCTTCTCAAGAATGGCTACACCAGAGGCACCATAGATAAGACATTATTCATAAGAAGATCAGGGAAGGACATGTTGCTTGTTCAAGTATATGTTAATAACATCATATTTGGTTTCTCAAATGATCAAATGTGTAAAGACTTTGAAAGCACTATGAGAAAGAAGTTTGAGATGAGTTCCATAGGAAATATAGATTTCTTCCTAGGAATTCAGGTAAAGCAAATGGAAGATGGGTTCTTCATAAATCAATCTAAATATGTCAAGGACATCTTAGAAAGATTTGAGATGAAGGATTGTAAACCAGCCAAGAAACCTATACAAAGAAATCACAATCTTTATCCTGACTCCAAGGGAGAGGATACTGATCAACATCAGTACAAGGCAATTATTGGATCTTTGATGCATCTCACTGCGAGCAGACCTGATATCATGTTTGCTACATGCATATGTATAAGATATCAAGCTGCTCCGAAGGTGTCTCACCTCATCACTGCCAAGAGGATACTTAGATACCTCAAAGGAGCTCCCAAACTGGGCCTTTGGTATCCTAAGAACAAAGACTTCAAGTAAGAAGCAATCATGTGTCTCCACATCAACAGCTGAGACTAAATACATTGCTACTGCTAGCTGCTGTGCTCAACTGCTATGGATTTAAAATCAGATGTTAGACTATGGCTTTAATTTCATGGAGACTCCCATTCACATAGACAACAAGAGTGCTATCTCAATCACTAAAAATCCGGTCAAGCACTCTAAGACAAAACATATCGACATCAGGTATCACTTCATTAGAAACATTAATGAGAAAATTCTAATTAAGTTAGTCAAGGTTGACTCAAATGAACAATATGCTCATTTGTTCACCAAAGCTTTTGATGAACAAAGATTTAAGTATTTAGTTACGGCTATTGGGACGATAAACATTGACTAATTCTCTTGTACAATATGTTGAGTCAAATTTGTCTATCTAAAATCTAAGCCATGTTAAGGTATTTCTTCAAAAATTTTTCTAAAAACTCTTCCGAAAAGAAATTTACTGTCGGAAGATAGTCTTAATCTTCTACCAAAGGAAAATTCCTGTAATCCAGACACATCTTCCTAATAGAGTTATGCTTCGGAAGACAAATTGATCATAGATCAACTCTCTTCCGAAGGAAACTTTCTACTTCTATGGAAGCACGTTTTCACTTCGGAAACAAAATAGTTTTTATGACAGATTTTGCTTTGGAAGCAAATTTGGCTTCGGAAGATAGTCAAGAGAGAGAAACTTAAAAGTTCTCTCGGAAGCAGGTATTGTCAGAATAATACTTTAACATTATAACAGAAACATTTGGGTCCCACTCTGAAAAAAATAAGATTTTCTAGAAGATTGTTGGAGTATTTTGAATAAAACATCCTTACTGCCTCTGTCAAATCAAGCCGCATAGTATCATTTCATCTTATCGGTTTGATCTTTTACCCCATATTTAAAGGACTCCGACTCTCTTTTATACTTTCTTTACCACTGTCAAAACCCTAGCCTACTGTTTCCATTACCATCTTCAAAATCGAATTCTCTCCTTCACAATATTTTCAAACAATGACTCTCAATCCCCAACACATCCAAATTGCCATTCTTGATTCATCTGCGGATGATGATTTTACTCAAATCATCCAGTTCCTCACACAGTCAGTTTACCTTCCCGCTCTCACCGTAAACCTACCATTTACTCTAACCATATGTCTGGCTTTTGGACAAATGGTCAAAATGAGATTATCAACAACGAAAGGGTAATTCGTTCGAGAGTCTGTGGACAAGAGATAGTGGTGTGTGAAACCACTATCAGGGAACATTTGGAGCTTCATGATGCTGGAGCCCCAACTGAATCTCCAAGACCTTATTTAGAAGACACCTATATTCAAATGGGATATGGATGTGATGTAAGTGAGTCCGCTGTTTACAAATTTAACTTCTCCTACAACTGGAAGTACTTAGAACACATTATCCTTCATAGTCTGTCTAACAAATCAGGAGGTTGGGATCAAATCCCTTATGAACTAGGCTATTTAGTTCATGGGTTGGTCAAAGGCCTGAGGTTCAACTATTCCAGGTTTGTTCTGAATAACTTGAGGGGAAATCTTATCAAGAATACATTCTATATGTATCCTCACTTTATTTAGCACCTTATCAACTGTGAATTAGACCTGGATAGATTAGAATATAAAGATATTCTAGTGGTTCCTCAAATGAGGTCGGGTATCTTCCAAATATTGAAGAAGATATCAACCAATTTCACTGGAAGGTTCACTCCTCTACTTCCAGGTATGCTTGAGCCTATGGCTCCTGGTGACATCCCTGTTCAACCAACAGGTGATGAACCCATACCAGACATCACCACTCCACTCCAAAAGTCCTTATTACCTGTCAAACACCGTTATCAAAGACGTCCCAAGCGAACCCTTGTTTAATTTACTCTGATTGAACAAGCCCCCTCTGTTCAGCCCAAAAAGGCTAGAATGGAACACCGGGCTCCCACTCAGCAGAGGTCCAACTTTCCGAAAGAAGAAAGGAGGTATCTCAAAAGATACAGAGGATGGAACCCAAGCCAACACCCAAACCTCAACCACAACCCACAACAGCTGAACCTATACCCTTCTCTTTCTCTATCAAAACCGAACCCATCACTGAACCATACACCCCTGAACCCACACCATCCACCTTACCATTACCATCCTCCTCTGCCTCTCAACAAGCACCACCACTACCCATTCTAAAACCCAAAACACTGCCCAGAACTCAACCCTCCTCCACCCAATAATAAACCATCCACCCATCTCCTAAACCATCCTCTGAATCAAATAAACCTCTGACCTTGGAAGAATTTAAGGAAATCAAGCAAAAGCTCATCAATTGTACCACTCTGAGCACTATCTCCTATGAAGAGGAGCCCATCAAACTGACTTTTATTAATGGATCCTCAAGTTCCCTCACAAGAGAGGGATTTCTTGATTTACCTAGGGGAACTCTAGACCAGGAACTTTATCTCTTGGGACTCAACTTTGACTCACTAAATAAGGAAGAGAAGAAACTGAGAAGAAGACTGGTGACTCTGTTGGACATAAGAAATGGAAACAAACTGCCCAGTCAATCCCTTGTTTCCAGGAAAGGAATTGCCCAATGGAGGTTCAATACTTCTCCTCCCAACTTTGTTGTGGAAAGAGAGAATGGATAAGTCAACAGACTTAACACTGCATCTCTGCTGCACTCAAGCAGATTTGATATTACCGAGTTAGTAGAGAATCCATTCTCCAACCCCTCCAACTCTTAGATAGCTTCTCATATTAGAAATCATCTAAGCAGCCTTCACCTTACTGAGTTAACTACAAGAGCAAGGATTGAAGAAGAGTTGAAGCTAAGAGAGCAGGTGGAAAAGGAAGGGTCAATCAAAGGAGAGACTTTCCTTTAAAAGATTGAAGGCCCTGCCTTGGAACCTATAGTTAGATGGGAGTATAACTACAACTCTCATCAACTAACTCTCTTCAGAGGGCCACAACAAAGGGTACACATGATTCAACATAACAGACTGGACCTCTTATCGACAAAGGATCTGTACTAACTTCTCAGCACCACCTCTGGAAAGAACAAAGAGACAGATCAATATATATTCTCTCCTTGGTGTTGAAAGTTTTAAGGAATAGAAGACAACGAAGTTTTGGTAGAATCAGCGTAGGGGGAGTTTGTTGGATCTATTAAGGCTGATGCAACCAAAACAACACTTACAAGAAATCTGTACAGCTAAGAGAAGTCTTCCAAAGGCAATGCTGCAACTTCTGAAACTTACATAGTGATCTTCCGAAGAGCTTCCGAAGAATAAACTCAGTCTTCTGAAACTTAGAAGATATTCTTCCAAAGTAGACACTTAGAAGATTGAAGATAAATTCTTCCAAAGACATAGTCTCTGAAGAAGATAAAGTCTTCCAAAGACAAAGTCTCGAAAGAAGATAAAGTCTTCCGAAGACAAAGTCTCGGAAGAAAATAAAGTCTTCCGAAGACAAAGCCACGAAAGAAGATAAAGTCTTCCAAGACAAAGCCTCGGAAGAAGCTGAGTCTTTCGAAGTATAAATAGTTTGAAAGAACTTATTCTTCCGAAGCCATTTACACTTCGGAAGAATCACAGTATGAACCAGTGGACAAAGCATGGTCCGACTGACACTTGATGCCTACTCTAATTCTCTGCAAGATGCTTTCCACATTCATATGGTTGACCTTACTTCTGTCCACTGTTCACCATTCCTTAGCTAGTACAGCTGCCAAGTTGGTTACCAAAAGGTAAGTCATAGATCTGTCATGACTACCTTATCTTAGATAATACTTTATCTAAGTTACCCTACCTCTAGCAATGTAGTATTTGTTTAGAAGTAAGTCGCAGCATGTTATCTATGTATAACAAGCTGTAGATAGTAGTATATATAGTCACTAATTGTAACTTAGTATCTATGTTTCTGTATGAGTCTTGTAATACTTAGTTGAGAGATAATATATACAAGTATCTTAAAAACCATTTCTTGTGTTCTTTACTTATTATATTATTATCAACTAGATTCTTGATTTTACATTCATTAAACGAGTGATATTTAACAGTTTGTAAGAAACACTAAGTGTTGAGAGAACAATAACGATCCGGCATTTGTGTTTTATGTTTTAGGTCATTTTGTGTTATTTTTACATCGTTTTTGTATATAATAAACTTGTTATCTATCATTGTACTTTACAATTAAAATACACAATGACATACTTTCATCAATGTATTTTTTCAAACTTATAGGGTTAAAGATAACACAATGTGTTATTTTTGTTATTACTTTTTAATAGATTAATCTAAACTTGTTATCTATCATTGAGTTTAACATTAGAAGTATATAATTATGTTATTTCACAATGTATTTTTTAAAACTTATAGTATTCAAGATAACACAATGACGATCAAAAAACACAATGAGACATTGTGTTATTTTGTCATTGTTTTTAATATATTAAATTAATTAGTTGTTAGTTTATTATTGTATTTTACATAATAGAGATACATAACAATGTTATTCTATCATTATATTTTTTAAATTCATTATTTTAAAAAAAACATAATAGTATTAAAAAACACAATAATTAACAAAAAGTCACAATAAACTGAACTAAATACACAATGATGTGATATAAGCTTAATAACGTAATTTTTTTATCTTTTTATATAACAATATTGTACTCGTTTTAAAAATAAACAAACGCTTGTTTTTATGGTGTAATTTTTATAAAAAAATAATGTCCTACGTTAAAGTTATGAATGTTTTAAAAAAATGGAGGAATTTTTAAAAAGTCAACAAAAATAACCATTACTAAAATACCCCTTTAACATACTTTTTTCTATAATTTGATCTAAACTATTGATTAAGTAAATAAATAGTTGAGATTATTTTTTACACTTTTTAGTTTTAAAACACTTTGTATTTGATACTTTCACTATAAATATATATATGAGTAGTTTGTAAACACATGATAAGTTTGATAATTTACATCTATGTAAATAGGCCTTCGTTTAAAGATTTATGTATAGATATAAACAGAAGTTATCTTTTTTCTTTCAAAACAATTAACACTAGAGCATATAAATTAAGCATTAAACGTAATTTATACATATGTAAATTAATTAATTTTGTTAAATCAATTAAATTACATAATTTAGTTAAATCAATTAAATTACATAAGTATAAATTTGAGCCTGGAATTTTGTAACATTTTACACGTGTGAAATTATTTGATTTTTTTTTCATAAACGTAATTTAAGTATTATAAAGTAATAAGTAGATGGTTAAACCAAATTTCATATATGTAGTGTTTTGCGTGATAATGATGCTAAGAATTGTTCATTAAGAAAATATTTTTTTTGTTGTTTATGATGTGTAAATATTGAAATTTCATGTTATTTTATTTTATTTACATATGTTAAAATTTATAGAGAAGAGAGAGTAAAAAGTAAAGATCATTAATTAAGGGCCAAGCTAATTGAACACACTGTCAGGTGTTATCTGGACGCCCTTTGATTTTTTTCACGGTCCGTGAAGGGACTTACGTGCCATAAGGTGTTCGAAATTTAAATTTCTCAGTTTTATCCGCTCACGGGCTGTGAAACACATCACGGCCTGTAAGCGTCTAACATCACGGCCCGTGAACAAGTGCCGTAACTGCCCGTGAGTTCTCTCACGGGCCGTAGTAGTCCTTCTGAAAATTTATTTTTCTCGATTTGCGTGCATTTTTAAATTTTATAATTATGTGACGTGACGTATTATTCTTTGATTTGATTTAAGATTCTGTATAAAACGTTATATATATTACTTGTTATATACGGTTAGTGAGAAACGAAATAGTTAAAATGTCTTCTCGTAGAGGTAATAGAAGACGTCAAAATGAGTC
>BJCO01369663.1:0-15071 GCA_018326465.1 Flaveria floridana | reverse complement strand
TTTATGGAGCCTGAGCATGTTATGTATATTCCTAATCCAGTTGATGATGATGATGAGTGGATCATATTGATTTTGCATTTAGTGATGAGGATGATCATGCGGATGATGACGACGATAATGGTGAAGATGGTCATGAGGGAGATGATGATAAAGAAGATGATGACAAAAAGGATGATGATGATGACCAAAGAGTTGATATAGGTGTTGCTACTGGTACTTCTCAATCACTAGGAACTGACAATGTCTATGGACCAAGTCCCAACGATACATTCGACTACACACCTTTAGATCCTGCCACCGAAGCGGCATACGAGAAGGAGTTTTACTCTTTCCAGCAACGGTTGATTGACGAAGATCTTACTTCATTTGATGATCTGGAAGAGACTACTCTAGAGTACACAGATATATTTGGAAATAGTCTTAAGGACTTATTTTCTGATATCTTGGTTAAAGAAGGTGAGATCGTTGAAGAGACAAGTGCTGGAGATACGACTGACAAGACAGCCGATCAAACTGGTCAAAGCGTTGTACATCAGGTTGGAAATCTTACTGTTGTGACTCCGCCACCACTAGCTTACATTCATAAACTGAGACATTCCAAACCTTTTAGAAGGTACGGAAACTCAGAACCTATTATTAGTTGGGCGTATGATGCTGAGAAGAAGATGTATGTGGTTAAGATACGAGCAGGGTAGATTAAGTATTATCAGGATGAACATGACTTTCATACACTCAGAGCATTAGATTTATATGTCGTGGGTCATTTTCCATTCATTAACCCCAGTAACTATGGAAAGGGGAATTGGATTAGAAACCTAATTTGGAGCCACAGTAAAACCAACTTCGAGGACTTTAAGACAGACAAATCCAAAGTCATTGAAGATGCGACCCAGATCGATCCTAACACGAACAAGCCTATGAAGATAAGGGTTAAAAAGCATCTGAGGTATGCAAGAATGTAACAACTAGAAAGTTTGGTCAATTAAAATAAAAGAAAAGAAAGGGAAAAAGGAAAACAAAAGTAATTAGAAAGGGAAAGAAAAGTATTCTAAAAGAAAAGAAAACAAAGTGGAGGGGTTAGATGTAAAAAGGAAAAAACATTATCATTTTATGTACAAAAGAGCATGGCCGCCCACTATCACCTTTTCACCAACTGCTTTCGGCTGAAAAGAAAGAAGAAGACAAAAACAGAAATTTCTCTCGAGTTTTTCAAGAAAAAGTGGCTGAATCTTCAAGGTATGTGTTTTTGAGGTTAATTGGTTCGGTTACTTGAGGTTTTCCACCTTGGAACCCATGTATATGTGTTTTATGTGTTCAGGTTGTGTGTTCTTGGTTTGTTTAGGTGTTTGAACTAGTATACAAGCAAGTTTGGAGGAGTTTTACTTGTTTGCTACAACAGGTGAGTTCTAGACACCATATTCTACATGTTTTATAAACTCTTTGCGGCTGAAAATGTATGAAAACGATTTCACAAATGTTATATATGTGTAACCGTATGCATTTATGCTTGTATGGTGATGTTCTATGGTTGTTTATGCTATGTTTAAGTTTAGGATAGTTATAGCAAGCTTAGAACAGGTTGATATGATGATTGGGACTGAAAATAACTTAGGAACATGTTAAACAGGTTGTTCATGCGCCTACATAAGGCTCATGAGCCTGAAAATGCCTTAGAAAGATTTAAGTGTTGCTCATGCGCCCAAATAGGGCCCATGCGCCTAGCCTTTTTGCCTTATAATATTTTAAGTAAGGTCATGCGCCCAAACAGGGACCATGTGCCTAAAACTGTGCCTTATAAAATTAAGTACAGGATGATACGCCTGAATAGTGTTGATGCGCCTAAGCAGGGCTCATGCGCCTGCATAGTGCTCATGCACCAAGAACACTTAGAAATTTTCTGAAATTTTGGAGAAAAACAGAATGATTAGGGTTTGACCCTAGTTTTACTTTAGGGTTTTAAATGTTATTATTATGCATGATTATGAGTTGTTCCTATGTTCCATTTAATTATTATTGTATGACTTTACGTGGTGTGTTTATGATCATATATGTAAAGTATTATCATTAATAAAAGTGAAAGATTAATGAAAAAGAAAAGTGGAACATAAAGGAATGAATGAAAGTCTTGCAAGCAAATGAAAAGGAGGTGCACGACCATGTTATCGTTAGCTCGATTATATGCGGTTTAGCTAACCCGAAGGATGCATGTAGGGTCAGTCATTAAGACTGACAGAGACCCTTGTAGCATACCCTAGGTGACTTGGTCAGCTTAGTGCACAATGTTCGTGGTCTATTTATAGACCACAGGCCCAACATCATCTTCGTGCACAATGTTCGTGGTCTATTTATAGACCACAGGCCCAACATCATCTTCGTGCACAATGTTCGGGGTATTGCACATTGGTCCTTAAGAAAGTGAAAGATAACGATAAAAGTACGAAATGAATGAATGCGTACAGTAATGAATGAAAGAAAGTATTACCTTGATGTAGGTATGATGTGTGACCACATACCATAATAAAGGAGGTATTTTACAACAAAGGATATTTTCATATATCTATACAAGGTATTTTAATACTTCTAAAACTTGAATCACTCAGTAACGCTGACTTTTATACATTTTGTAATGCATTTAAACAATCGCCTTGTAACTAATGAAAAACGATGTATTGCTTAACAACAGTAAATATAAACGAAACGAATGGACTATTGATAATGTAATTTTGCTACAATGTTTCATGAAATGTATACTATTATGTATGTTTAGTGCTATGATTGACCAACTATGAGGTCTCTGGGGGTTGGGGCCTTACAAGTTGGTATCAGTGCAAAAGTTATGAGAATTGGGTAAATATTTTCAAAAACCTAAACTTAAACTGAAAATGGGATGAATGGAGGGATGTCAGCCCGAGTAGTTACGTGCCATCAGGTATTTCTTTTCTTAAAGTTATCCAGTATTATGTGTGTGTGCTATTTGACTTATGTGGTCTTAGTAGATTTAGATACTGATGTAGTCAGGATAGGAAATGCTTGGGGTGTGAAAAGTAAAGTAAGTGGCTAATCACAACTGGCCACTGTAATTAGGGACTTACTATACTTATCATAAACTGGGCTATTACCTTGAATGACCGTGTTAGTGTTTGAATCTTATAGTGATTAGAAAATGGCTAAAGGTAGATCATCTAAGGCCTCTAGGGGTGGAGCACAGGGAGCATGTGGTGTTGAACCGCGTGTCACTAGGAATAAGACCAAAACTGCTGAGAGGGCCCGTGAAGAGCCCCAGGTGCATCACCAGGAGGGTGATGATGAGAGTGTGAACTTAAGGGCTTCGGTGAAAGAGGCGGTGGTAGAGGAAGTTCATCAAGTCATGCAGACGATTCCACCGTCTGTAGTGACTGAGGTGATCAAGGTGGTAAGAGAGGATGAGAAGAAAGAGATGAGAAGGACCACCGGAAAGGAGGAAAGGGAGTGATCGGAGGCCGAGACGATTGTCTCGAGTGAGGAGGAGGAGGAAGAAGTGGTGTAGGAAATTGTACGAGGATGTAACTATGGGGCATTTCAGAGATGCAAGCCCTGGCTTTTGATGGGAACGGCAATGTTGCTGCCGCTCACCGATGGTCGAGGGAGATGGAGGCGGGGTTGGATATCAGTGAGTGCCAAGAAGATCATAAGGTAAAATTTTCCACCCACTCGTTGGTGGACTCGGCCTTATGCTGGTGGGACAATATTGTCCAGGCTGAGGGCAGTATGGCCATTGGAATGATGAGGTGGCCAGAACTGAAAAAGTTGGTGATTGATGAGTTTTGTCCTCATAAGGAATTAGATAAGATTGAGACGGAGTTCCTACAGCTGGAAGCAGGAACTATAACGCACCAACAGTATACCACCAAATTTAATGAGATGGCAAGACTGGTGCCTGATCAGGTGACTTCGATATTAAGGAAGATTAAGAGGTATGTCCAGGGGTTGCCGACTGATATACGTAGGCACTTGATTGTTTCCTAACCAAGTACCTTTTGATCAGCTGTAGACCTAGCGGGTAGGTTGTATGATGAGCGAGAGGAGATGGTGGTTGAGGCGAAGAAGACAGGTGGTGGTGATAAGAACTGGAACGGGAAGCGGTTTGGACATGGTGGTTTCGTTCCAAACAACAAAAAGATAGATTTGGATGATCGTAGGTCGACATCAAGCTCAGGGCTGAGGAAGTGAGGTAAATATGGAAGGGAACATACCGGTGAGTGTAGGTTAGGATTGAACGTATGCTTCAAGTATGGGAAGCCTGGCCATATTGCTAGAGACTGAAGGGTGCCGAGGTGTTATAGCAGTAGCGAGGAGTGCCACGTGAGCAAAGACTGTAAGAAGGCAAGGGCCGAGAGTTCTGGGGCGAAGAAGAAGGCTGAAGAAGGAGGGCAGAGGGAAAGTGCTAGAGATTTCACGATGACCCGGGAGGAGGCTAGAAAAGGGCCCCGATGTCGTGTCAGGTATGTTTCTAGTAAACCAAACTTGTGCCTCTGTATTATTTGATTCTGGTGCTAGTAGGAGTTTCATCTCTACTACCTTCTATGCTAAATCGTCTGTTAGTAGTAGGAGTATTGACGAGCCATTCGATGTAGAGACGGCTATTGGTAAGTCTACTAGAATTACTGATATGATAAAGGATTATGCTGTAGAACTAGAAGGCCATAGGTTTTTTACCAATTTACATGTGATGCCCCTAGGTGGATTCGATGTAGTACTAGGGATGGACTGGTTAGCAACCTATGAGGCAAACATCATATGTCGCAAGAAGATGATTCGACTAATTGCGCCTGATGGAAGTGTGGTGACAATTTACGGTGATCGTGTTACTATGATTCCAAAGGTGATTTCGATGGCGGTGGTGGGGAAGTGCATGAGACGTGGATGTAGTGCCTATCTGGCCTACGTGAAAGATGTGGACGTGTTTGTACCACAACTGTCCGATGTACCAGTGGTGTGTGTTTTCCCAGATGTGTTTCCAGAAGACTTGCCAGGTGTGCCACCGGATCGCAAGATTAAGTTTCAGATTAATTTGATACCCGGTGCTCAACTCGTTGCTAAAGCAATGTATCGATTAGCTCTTACTGAGATGAAGGAACTCATGGATCAACTGCAGGAGTTGCTGCATAAAGGGTTCATTTGATCGAGCATCTCTCCTTAGGGTGCTCCGGTATTGTTTGTGAAGAAAAAGGACGGTAGTATGCGGATATGCATCGACTACCGGGAGCTGAATAAGCTGACGGTGAAGAATTGGTATCCGTTATCAAGGATTGACGACTTGTTTGATTAGCTCTAAGGTGCCAGTTGGTTCTCAAGGATAGATCTTTGATCTGGTTATCATCAGCTGAAGGTAAAGGAGCAAGATATCCCTAAGACAGCTTTTCGCACGCGTTATGGACATTACGAGTTTCTTGTTATGTCTTTCGGTTTGACTAACGCGCCAGCTGCCTTTATGGATTTAATGAACCGAGTGTGTCGGCCCATGTTAGATAAATCAGTGATTGTGTTTATCGATGATGACCTGATTTACTCGAGAAGTGAGGAAGAACATGCCGGCCACATAAGCGAGGTGTTAGAGACACTTAGGAGAGAAAAGTTATATGCTAAATTCTCTAAGTGTGCTCTTTGGTTGCGCGAGGTGCAATTTTTGGGTCATGTTGCTAATGCTGAAGGAATTATGGTAGACCCGGTAAAGGTTGAGGTAGTGATGTAATGGAAGTCTCCAAAGACACCATCTGAGATTTGTAGTTTCTTAGGTTTGGCGGGTTATTATAGGATGTTCATCCAAGACTTTTCCAAGATAGCCTCACCTTTGACTAAATTGACCCGCAAGGACGTGAAATTTGTGTGGGGTCGAGAACAAGAGGGTCCTTTTGAGGAGTTAAAGGCGAGATTGACTCAAGCTCCTATCTTAATGTTACCCGAAGGGAGTGAAGACTTAGTGGTATATTCAGATGCTTCTTATTCGGGACTAGGTTGCATATTGATACAACGTGGAAGGGTAATAGCCTACGCATCCCGATAGTTGAAAACCCACGAAGACAACTACCCTACACATGAATTAGAGCTTGCAGTGGTGGTCTTCATGTTGAAAATTTGGAGGCACTACTTATAAGGAATGAAGTGCACCATCTTCACCGACCACAAAAGCTTGAAGCATTTCTTTGAGCAAAAGGATCTCAACATGAGGCAGAGGAGATGGTTAAAGCTTATCAAGGATTATGATTATGAGATCCATTACTATCCGGGGTAAGGACAACATCTTGGCCGATGCCCTTAGCTGAAAGGAGAGACCCGAGCCGATTCGGGTGAAGGCGTATCAGTTGGTTATGACCGCTGATGTGATGAACCGAGTGAAAGGTTTTCAAGATGAAGCGTTGAAAGAAGATCGCCTTAATTTTGAGCGATTGAAGGGAATAGTTACAGAACTAGGTAAGAACACTCTCGGTGTTAAAACCCGAAGTGGACGGATATGGATCCCTCGTTACGGAGATCTACATGGGCGAATCATGGATGAAGCTCATAAGACTCGATACTTGATTCATCCAGGTGCCACGAAGATGTTATGAAGAAAGATTATTGGTGGTCGGGTATGAACTGCGATGTAGTGGAGTATGTGAGCAAGTGCCTTACTTGTTTGCAAGTGAAAGCAAAACATCAGAAACCATACGAGAAGATCCAACCGTTGGATATACCCGAGTGGAAGTGGGAGCACATTACCATGATTTTATTACTAAGCTACCTCGTACGGGGTGCAATACAATTTGGGTGATCGTTGATCGTCTGACCAAGAGTGCTCACTTCTTGCCGATCACTGAGACGTATTCATCCGAAAGATTGGGGATCTATTCATTAAAGAGATTATGGCTCGTCATGGTGTGTTGGTTTCTATCGTGTCGGATCGTGACACCCGATTCACGTCGAAGTATTGGAAGAGATTCCATGATGCGATGGGGACGAGGCTACACATTAGCACGGCTTATCATCCTCAAATAGATGGTCAGTCAGAGAGGGCAATCCGAACGCTTGAGAATATGCTTCGAGCGTGTGTGATCGATTTTAGAGGGAGTTGGGATGATCACTTACCGTTAGCAAAATTCTCGTACAATAACAGTTATCATGCTAGCATTGGTATGCCTCCTTATGAGATGTTATACAATAAAAGGTGTAGAACCGCCATATATTGGGGAGACATTGGGGAGAAAGAGTTGGGAAGCCTTGAAGTGATTGAGGCTACAACTAAAAACTTATAAAAGATCAATGCCTTCATGAAAACGGCAAAAGATAGACAAAATTCGTACGCTACCAAGAGGCAAAGACCGATTGAATTCAAGGTGGGCGACCGAGTTATGTTGAAGGTCTCACCTTGGAAAGGAATTATTCGGTTCAGGAAGAGGGGCAAGCTAAGTCTGAGGTACATAGGGCCTTTCCGAATCATCGCTCGAGTAGGAGAGGTGGCCTATCGGTTAGAATTGCCTGATGAGTTAAGTGGAATACATCCGACATTCCATGTATCTCATCTAAGGATGTGCTTAGCTGATGAAGACATGATTGTGCCACTGGATGATATCAAAGTGGATGAACGGCTCAATTATATGGAGCAGCCAGTGGCAATCATCGATCAGAAAGAGAAAAGATTATTTGAAGGATGACAGTTTTCGGGGATGAAAGGGTTCCGAGTGCATGTGGGAGACTGAAGAAGAGATAAGACAGCATTACCCAAAATTATTTAAAGGATGACAGGTTTCGGGGATGAAACCTCTTTAAGGGGGTGTACTTGTAACACCCAGAAATTTTGGTTAATTAAAATAAAATAAAAGAAAGGGGAAAAGGAAAACAAAAGTAATTAGAAAGGAAAAGAAAAGTATTCTAAAAGTAAAGAAAAGAAAGTTGATGGGGTTAAATGTAAAAAGGACAAAACATTATTATTTTATGTTTAAAAGAGCATGGCTACCCACTATCACCTTTTCACCAACTGCTTTCGGCTGAAAAGAAAGAAGAAGAGAAAAATAGAAGTTTCTCTCGAGTTTTTGAAGAAAAAGTGCCTGAATCTTCGAAGGTATGTATTTTTAGGGTTAATTGGTTCGGTTACTTGAGGTTTTCCACCTTGGAACCCATGTATATGTGTTTTATGTGTTCAGGTTGTGTGTTATTGGTTTGTTTAGGTGTTTGAACTCGTATACAAGTAAGTTTGGAAGAGTTTTACTTGTTTTCTGCATCAGGTGAGTTCTAGACCCCGTATTCTACGTGTTTTATAAACTCTTTGGGGCTGAAAATTTATGAAAATGATTTTACAAATGTTATATATGTGTAACCGTATGCATTTATGCTTGTGTGGTGATGTTCTATGGTTTTTTATGCTATGTTTAAGTTTAGGATAGTTATAGCAAGCTTAGAACAGGTTGATATGATGATTGGGACTGAAAAATAACTTAGGAACATATTGAACAGGTTGTCCATACGCCTACATAAGGCTCATGCGCCTGAAAATGCCTTAGAAAGATTTAATTGTTGCTCATGCGCCCAAACAGGGCCCATACGCCTGGCCTTTTTGCCTTAGAATATTTTAAGTAAGGTCATGTGCCCAAACAGGGCCCATGCGCCTGAAACTATGCCTTAGAAAATTAAGTACCATATGATGCGCTCGAATAGTGCTGATGCGCCTAAGAAGGGCTCATGCGCCTGTATAGTGCTCATACGCCCAGAACACTTAGAAATTTTCTGAAATTTTGGAGAAAAAACAGAATGATTAGGGTTTAACCCTAGTTTGACTTTAGGGTTTTAATTATTATTATTATGCATGATTATGAGCTGTTCCTATGTTCCATATTAATTATTATTGTGTGACTTTACGTGGTGTGTTTATGATCGTATACGTAAAGTATTATCATTAATAAAAGTGAAAGATTAATGATAAAGAAAAGTGGAACATAAAGGAATGAATGAAAGTCTTGGAAGCAAATGAAAAGGAAGTGCATGACCATGTTGTTGTTAGCTGAACTGTATGCGGTTTAGCTAACCCTAAGGATGCATTCAGGGTTAGTCATTGAGACTGATAGGGACCCCTATAGCATACCCTAGGTGACTGGGTCAGCTTAGTGCATAATGTTCCTATTTATAGACCACAGGCCCAGCATCAGCTTCGTACAATGTTCGGGGTATTGCATATTGGTCCGTAAGAAAGTGAAAGATAATGATAAAAGTACGGAATGAATGAATGCGTGCAGTAACGAATGAAAGAAAGTTTTATCTTGATGTATGTATGATGTGTGACCACATACCAAAATAAAGGAGGTATTTTACAACAAAGGATATTTTCATATATCTATACAAGGTATTTTAATACTTTTAAAACTAGAAGTCACTCAGCAACGCTGACTTTTATACATTTTCAGTTGGCAGGTAAATATTGTTGAGGATGGCATGAGGGTGAAGCTACATGGCGGGGCAAGACTGACATCCATTCATGTTTTGATAATATTGTTGTTTTGTACTGCATTTAAATATTCTCTTTGTAACTAATGAACAACGCTGTATTGCTTAACAACAGTAAATATAAACGAAATGAATGGGCTTTTGATAATGTAATTCCGCTGTAATGTTTCATGAAATGTATACTATTATATATGTTTAGTGCTATGATTGACCAACTGTGAGGTCTCCGGGGGACGAGGCCTTACAAAGAAAGATCCCCATACATGCTCAGTGCCTGTTAACATCTTGTCTAAGCTTATCTGGTGGAGTTATAAGAAGGAGACGGGATACGTGTTGATTCACTGTGTTGATAGAGATTACCGTATCATCGACCTTGTGGCTTTGCTTAAGTTTGGAAGGGATGATTTGACGAGGTTGTAGGCTTGTCCAATTGCAACTAATGAATCCGTTCACTTTTTAGAGGCACAGTTCGATTGGTTAATTACGACGGCCCTGGACAACAAGATTTATACTTATGGGGGCAGTTACAAAGTTGCACACGTGGACTTCTAAACGCACTGATTTACCGAGCCTAGGGGGAGATTGTAGGGTTTGAACCTTGGCTCGGGAAATCAAATCAAGATGAAGATCAAGATCAAGTCCATGCGAGAACCTAAAGTTACCACGCGAAAACCTGTTTCTCGCGCGACAACATCTAGTCGCGTGAGAACTAGTTTACTTGCACAAGAACTTCTAATTAGTATAAATAGAAGTTTAGTTTTGTAATTAAGAGAGCCTTTTACATTTTCCTGATTTTCACACATACTGTAATCATTCAAAATCAGAGAGCAATATACTTTGAAGTTATTTACATTTATGTACATGTTCATGTGTGTTTGATTCTTCTTCTTCCTATTACCGTGAGAGATTATATTCTGCATTATACTCACGAGATTGATTTTTTTATTGGTGTTGATCCTTACAATAAATATGTGTGAGAAGTCGTTGACTGCAACACATCCTCATGAGGAAATAACATCCTCATGAGGAAATAACCCGATTGGTCGTAATCTACGTAACTTAGTGTGTAAACATGTACTATATTATAATATACATTGTTCATTATTAGTTTAAGTTCAATGAATGTCTTTAAGGTTTCCAATTCCGAGTCCTTACGTTCGTTTTTCTATTCTCGTTCTTATAGTAATTCACGTTTAACAATATACATGTATTTGTTTGAGTTAAATGATTACTTAACCTTGGGTTTCTTAGCATTAAAAACCTTATTTCCAACAATAATTAAAGTTATTGACTCAATATCGAAGTTCATTCATTAATCTTAAACCTTGTATTTTAGTTCTATTATTTCAGCATGTTGAGTTGTATGTGCATTGATTTTGCATAGGCTGCTTGGAGGTCAAGTTGATAACGAAGCATCACAATTAGGTATCTATAAAAAGTTAAGACCCTAAAATAAATGTCAAAAAACTCAATTAAAATGGATAAAGTATGAGAGATATATGACCTTTTGAACATGGACTAACATTATGCTCAAACGTTTTAGCTTTGACCTTTGATATTGTTTCAATTGTTTGGAGGACCAAACGATGTCGGATTAAGGTGAGACAACCTGGGTTAGTTAGAGAAATCCTTTAAACTTACTTTCATATATATTTTTGACCCAATGGGACACCGTATGATGGCCATATGACCTGTACAAGTTGACCTAAATTGCTGACAGTTCTCCATCCAATTCGCAACGTTTGTCCAATTCATCCAAAACTACAACTTTTGACCATGTTTGACCCGAGACTAAATCCAAACTTATTTTTTATTCTACTTGACACGTTTATTTATTTAGACCATTACTTAATCATTGAATTCTGTTTTATCTCGTTAAATAATGTTCTAATAACATTGGTTTGCATTTTTTGTAGATTAACGTCAAAATCCAATCTTGATCAAGACCAAAATAAATGGAATGAAGATGATGATAATCAATTTTTTTAAGAATAAGAGAAAAGAGAGTGATGGTGTCTAGGGTTTTGCTAGAGAGAAAGAGATGAGAGATTGAAGTGCGAAGAATGAAAACAATAGGAATCCCTCCAACCCCCCCCCCCTTTAGCTCTATGTCATGACCAAGGGAGAGGGATTGCCCCAAGCGAGTTCCTCTAGTTCTCAATCCATGTTTTTCCTACTCATGTGGCATTCTTCGAGGGGCTTCCAAATTTTGGTGTTAGTGTTGTTCATCCATCCATGCAGGATGTGATGGATTGGCTGAACAAAATATTCACCATTACCACTAAGACTCTAGATCTAATGAAGAGTTTAGATTCCCAATTGACAGATCTTGACACAGACTTCTTAAACTTTCGAGACTTTGTTTTGGGCATGTCATCATCTTCATCATCATCATCACATGCAAATGAAGACTTTGTTCTAGAGGTGATGGGAAGGAGGATGTCGAGATGGAAGGCTAGTCTGATGCCCTCCGGTGATCTGTTATGTTTTTTATCTACTTTGACTTGTACTTGGTTTTTTTTTTGAATCTTTAACTAGTCATTGTTGTCCTTAAATTTTTTTATATCATTTCATGTGACAGTAGGTATAACCAAAAGCCTTCACATCCATGCCATAAGATTTTGTTTGCTTTAATCATTGATATTATCTTTGTTTATTTTCGCGGTTAGTTCCTATTCTTTGGTTTTTTAGAAATTTGATATCCAACTACTTTCGCTTGCAGTTTATACGAGCTTTATGCTTGGGCACCCAATCCATGCCTAGAATAATGTCAAACCCTCCTAATTTCACAGATAAAAATTCTAAGGAGAGTTTGCGATCATCAATCAGTATATAGCATTTTTTATATACACAGTCTACTTTTACTTCTTAACCGTTTGCTATTTATATAATATAAAGGGCTAGTAGTTTACAAGCATACCATTCAAGCATGTAGCAAAACTGTTCAACACAAAACTTTTGTTGCCACCAGAATTAAATAGAATACTCTCGCAAGTGTGATAAACAGGGAGCATACATGTGACCATGTCATTTGAAATTATAAAATGAATCACACCTGTAGCCTATCATTTATAGTTAATAGAAGAAATCAATGACATACATGATGCATTTCATGTGGTAAACCTACGCAAGTGTTTGGCTAATGAAATGATGATTATGCCCTTGAAAGACATTGAAGTCAATGAAAAGTTGAAATTTGTATATTGACCAATGCAAATAGAACACCTTCATATTAGGAAACTTAATTGAAAGAAATAGCATTAGTTAAAGTTAAGTGGAATTCCAGTCGAGAATGAGAACTAGTGTCTGAATTAAGAAAGAAATATCTACATTTATTTACATAAAACTCGTGGATGATTTTGTCTCAAGGTAGGGAAGGATGTAGCACCTTGAAATTACACATGAAATGATAAGTTTGAAAGTTCAAGGTTAGAGATGAATATTTTCAAAAAATTAGGCTTTTGACCATAGTCGTGGATTATGACCAGGAAATCTAATGGTATGTTAAGGACTGGATTAGGGTTTTGGAAATCTTGATGGAATAGAAGACATTTATGCCATCCTTTGCAAACCATAACGGTTTGCTACGTGTTCACCAAGAAAATCCCTTGTGGATTGACACTTAGCATGCTGATTAGGACTGAGAGGATGACACATGTTTGATGACTAAGCATCTAGTGTTGAGACATAAGAAATTCTAATTGGATGAGAATATTCTAAGCCATCATAGCTTGGTCATGGACTAACACCCTGCCTAGCGATCTACGATGGTGGGATCAGCTACGCTATAAAAGCTTTCATAATTCAAAAGTAAATGTGCATTTTTTAGAATCTCTTTTACGTGTGTAAGCCTTATACCCCTATTATACCCTAAGTAAGCTAGTATATTACCCTATTAAGCTTAAGGAACATATGTGGAGGTGCTTTAAAGGTTCTAGAAGTTATAAGTTATGATTCTAAGCTCGTCGTTATGGTGAACATGTTTACTAAGCTTCATTTTTTCATGTTATGTAAATGGGCACAAATGTGTACAAAGTATTTCTAAGCATATTTATGAAATACCTATTTTCAAATGTTTAGGTTTATACAAAACTAGCATGCGGTATTAGAGCTTGGGCTCTTCATTTGCTTGAAGTCAGCTTTCAACAAATCACTTGTTTCTCTTTGATCAAACTATCAAACACTACACTCCTTCATACCCCTTTACTCTTTCAAAATGATTATTGTAGCCATCTCAAGTAAGCATCACTTGGAGAATAAAACTCAATCCAAATCTCCTATGTTCACACCATAGGGTGTTTATAGTCAAGGCACATGGAAAAACATCTTACGAATTGTGGCATAAGAGAAGACTATTCATAGGGTTCCTAAGACCTTTAAGATGTTAATGCACCCTTCTAAATACCAAAGATCATTTGTCCAAATTTACTGAGAAACAGTAGATGGGTTGTTTTTAGGATACTCATCATAAGCTAAGGCTTATAGATTATACAACAAAGTTAATCACACTATTGAGGAACCTAAAAATATCATATTTAATGAAAACTTCTCAATAGTACCAGAAATGCCCCAAGTTGCATGTTTGATCTGAATGGATTCATATGTGAATTTAACCATTTGATTGAAAATGTTTTAGGAGACTCACCTAACAATCTGTAGACATACTAGTCCCAAGTACTGAAGACTATAGGGTTGATCTACCGTAGGGTCTCAGTCATAATATGTCACTACTGATACAATTCTGTCACATTCAGCAGAAGCAAATGCTAGTACCACAAATAATTTAGGTCATCCATTACTTGCTAATGATAACTCATCAGATGAGATGTCTTATGATCAATGTGGTACTAGACAATTTCTTATAAAGGAATCAAGTATGATAAATGCCAAAGAAGGGGAGTCAATTTGCTAGTTGAACTAGTCAATCAATCTACCAAACTTCTTTAAACAAACATCTCCAACTTGGATCTATCTTAATAACTCCAAGTGATCCTAGGACTACGAATTCATAAAGAGCACCCAGTTAAGAATATCATTAGCAATGTTGATATTGATGTCAAGACAAGAAGTAGGGTGAATGAAGAAAACATCTGTTTGTTTTTATGCTTCCTTTCTCAAATAAAACCAAGGAAATTTTTTAAGGCCTTAAAAGATAACGGCTGGGTAGAAGCTATGCAAGAGGAGCTTTTTTAGTTTGCAAGACCAAAGGTTTGGAAACTATGTGCACTTCCTAAGGGGAAGACTGTAATAGAAACCAAATAGGTGTTCAGAAGTAAGAAGAATGACCGAGGTATTGTTATCAAGAATAAAGCTAGTACAAGAGTACACACAAGAATACGGGATTGTTTATGATGAAGTAATTGCTCCTGTGACTAGTGTTGAAGCAATCAGAATTTTTCTAGCATTTGCTAACTTCAAAGACTTCAAGGTGTTTCAAATAGATGTCAAGAGTGATTTCCTCTATGGTAAGATTGGTGAAGAAGTGTAACACTCGTATTTTTAGAAAGAAATAAAAGAATAAAAGAGAAAGAGAAAGAAAAGGAAAGAAATAAAAGTCAACTTAAGTGGAGGGGCCAAAAGTGCCAAATGTGCAAAGTTCATATTTATTTCGCACAAAA
>BJCO01369659.1:0-10425 GCA_018326465.1 Flaveria floridana | reverse complement strand
CTTGCTCCTTCACTTTCAACTGATGGTAGCCAGATCGAAGATCTATCTTCGAGAACCAACTGGCACCTTGGAGCTGATCAAACAAGTCATCAATCCTCGGTAATGGATACCGATTCTTCACCATCAACTTGTTCAATTCACGGTAGTCAATACACATCCTCATACTACCGTCTTTCTTCTTCACGAATAAGACCGGAGCATCCCAAGGAGAGATACTCAGTCTAATGAAACCCTTACCAAGCAACTCCTGTAGTTGCTCCATTAATTCCTTCATCTCCGAGGGAGCCAAATGATACGGTGCCTTAGCTACTGCTGAGCACCGGGTATCAAGTCAATTTGAAATTCGATTTCACGATCCGGTGGCACACCTGATAAGTCCTCTGGAAACACATCAGGAAAGTCACACACCACCGGTACATCAGACAATTAGGGTGTTGACGTGTCCACATCCTTCACGTAGGCCAAATAGGCACTACACCCACGCCTCATGCACTTTCCCGCCACCGCCATCGAAATCACTTTCGGAATCGTCATAACTCGATCACCGTATATTGTCACCGAGCTCCCCGTCAAGCATTGTCAATCTAATCATCTTCTTGCGACACATAATGTTCGCCTCGTAGTCCGCTAACCAATCCATTCCTAGGACTACATCAAACCCTCCTAAGGTCATCACAAACAGCTTAGCAGGAAACTTATGACCTTCTAGTTCTATGTCATAACCTTCAATCAAGTCAGAAATCCTTGTAGACTTATCTATAACAATTTCTACATCAAAGGTCTCATCAATGCATCTACTACTAACAGGCAATTTAGCACAGAAAGCAGCAGAAATAAAACTCCTACTAGCACCAGAATCAAATAACACAGAAGCAAGAGTTTGATTTACTATAAACGTACCTGACACAATATCGGGGTCCGTCCTAGCCTCCTCCCTGGTCATTATGAATACCCTAGCGCTTGCCCTTTGCTCCTCAGTTCCGGTCTTCTTCCTTGCTCCGGAACTCTCTGCCCTCTTCTTCTTGCACTCCCTGCTCAGGTGACCTACTTTATTGCAGTTGAAGCACCTCGCTGCTCTACAATCTCTAGAGATGTGGTCGGGCTTCCTGCACTTGAAACAAACATTTAGCCCCAGCCTGCACTTACCAGCGTGCTTCTTCCCACACTTACCGCACCTCTTCACTCCCGAGCTTGTGGCAACCACCCGTCGATCATCCACCCTAGCTTTCTTGTTATTTGGGGTAAAGCCACCACGCCCAAACCATTTTCTGTTCCAGTTCCGGTCATCACCACCACTCTTCTTCCCTTCAACCACCATCACTTCCCACTCATCGTACAATCTTCCAGCCAAATCAACCACCGACCTATACGTACTCGGTTGGGCGGCGATCATGTGCCTACGAATGTCTGTCGGCAAGCCCTGGATATATTCTTTGATCTTCCGTGATAGTGGCGTCACCTGATCCGGCACCAGCCGTGCCATTTCGTTGAACTTGGTGGTGTACTGCTGATGGTCATGATTCCCGCCTCCAACTGCAGGAACTCTCTCTACACCTTGTCCAACTCCCGATGAGGATAGAACTCCTCAATCACCAACTTTTTCAGCTCACTCCACCTCATTCTACCAATCGCCCTGCCACCCTCGGCTTGGACAATGTTGTCCCACCAACATAGAGCCGAGTCCACAAACGAATGAGTGGCAAACTTCACCTTCTGGTCCTCTCGGCACTCGCTGATTTCAAGGACAACCTCCGTCTCCCTCACCCATCGGTGAGCAGCAGCAGCAGTACCATTACCATCAAAGGTAGGGGGCTTGCATCTTTGGAATGCCCCATAATTACAGCCTCGTGTTGTCTCAGGCACAGGCTCTTCTTCCTCCTCTTCCTCATCAGTAGGGATAACCGTCTCGGTCTCAGGTTGTTTTCTCCCTCCTGAGGACCTGTTCCTATCCTTTCTCTTTCCTTCTCTAACAGCCTTAATCACTTCGGTCACTACAGACGGCAAGATCGTCTGCATGACCTGATGAACCTCCTCTACCATGGCAACCTTTACCGAGGCTCTCAAATTAGCACTCTCATCACCACCCTCCGGATGAGGGGTCTCAGGCTCCTCACGGGTCACATTTTAAACCCTGGGCCTTCCCCTTATGACCAGTGGTCCAGCAACATGTCCACCACGTACTCCACCTTGTGAAGCCTTAGAAGATCTACCTCCAGCCATCCTCTAACACACTATAAGATTCAAACACTAACACGGTCATTCAAGGTAATAGTTCAGTTTATGTCAAGTATAGTAAGTCTCTAATTACAATGGCCAGTTATGATTAGCCACTTACTTTACTCTTCATACCCCAAGCATTCCCAATCCTAACTACATCAGTATCTAAATCTACTAAGGGCAAATAGATCAAATAACATGCGCACCTAATACTGGTTAACATTTAAGAAAATACCTGATGGCACATAGCTACTAGGACTGGCATACCTTCCCTTTTGTCCAATTCTCAGTTTAAGATTAGGTTTCTTTTGAAAATATTTACCCATTTCACTTAAACTTTGGCTCTGATACCAACTTGTAAGGCCCCGTTCCCGGGCACCTCACAATTGGTCATTCATCGCACATAAAACATACATTTTTTTAAAACATCGCAATGGAAATTGATTAAAACTATTTCATATATATTAATGACATCTTTTGCAAAGTAATACAATACAGTTACCCGTTACAAAATATCATAATTGCATTACATCACAAAAACATCATCGTTATACTAATGGATGCCATCCCAAAAATGCCAATTAGCTGCCCCGTGCCATTCTCAGCAACTCTTACCTAGCAACTGGAAAATACATAAAAATCAGCGCTGCTGAGTGAGTTCTAGTTTTATAAATAAAATACTTTACTCTCGTTAAAATCTTTCTTTACTTTCATACGTGATCATGCATCATAAGTATAGATAGAGAGTATTATTATTTACTTTCATTATCATTCATTTTTCCAACACCATCATATTCATAGCATTCTTTCATTTCATGCTTTTCATTAACATTCTCTTACTTTCGTTCCCATTCTTTCGTGACATACTTTACATCATTCTTTTACTTTCTTACGTTCTTGCTTTCTGACTTTCTTTCTTTGTATGTTACGTCATTCTTTTAATTTCATATGGATCGATGAACCATACCCCGAACATTATACCACGAAGCTAATGCTGGACCTGTGGTAATTAAACACGAACATTGTGCCCGAAGCTGATCCAGTCACCTAGGGAAAGTCATCTCTCCCATTCATTCAAACCAATTGGTAATACCCCGAATATTGTGCACGAAGCTGATACTGGACCTGCGGTAATTAAACCACGAACATTGTGCATGAAGCTGATCCAGTCACCTAGGGCATACCAAAGGTCTTGTCAATCTCAATGATTGACCTTGTGTGCATTCTTTGGGGTAGTTAACCCGCATCACAGTTGAGCTAACGACAACATGGTCGTGCGACTCCTTTATATTTGCTTGCAAGCCATTCTTTCATTCAGTACGTTTTACTTTTCATCTTTGTTATCTTTCACTTCGTTACGTTATTCTTTACGTTCTTTCATTCATTTGTCATACTACGTAAATTAATAACATAATATTTAACGTATTTTATAACATAAAATAAATATATATGAATACCATTAAAAGATAACACATTATACATACCATACATTATTCATGCATACCATCACCCTAAAACATCCCAAAATCATGCTTAAAATGGGTAATCATAGCCCATAAGTCAAATCAGGTCAAACCCTACAAATTCTCTTTTTTCTAAAATTTCAGAAATAATTCTAAGTGTTTGGGAGCATGGCACTATTTGGGCATTTCTACCCTGTTCAGGCGCTTTGCTACTATGCAGGCGTCTAGTCTTACACTTAGTCATCAACACTTAGACGCATGGGCCTTTTGGGCGCATGGTCACTATTCAGGCGCATAGGCCTGACACTTAGCCATTATGGGCAAAACTCCAGGCGTTTGGTTACTATTCAGGCGCATGGGATTTAGGCGGTTGGGCACACTTAGATGGTTTTTTGACCGTTGGGGGCATGGGCCGCTGTTTAGGCGCATGGGCAACCTACTTACACTAAATCAACATAAATCAATCCCAATTCATCCTATATCATAATCTAAGCTTAGTTGTAACATTCTAAGCATCATCAAATATACATATTCACATATAAATCCCAACTTTACCCCCACCCACATGCACATTCATACATACTCATACGGGTGAAAACCTATTTTTATAAAAACATTCACACATGTATTTTCCAGCCCCAAAACTAGTGAAAACGTGTAAAAAGGGGGTTCTAGAAACTCACCTTAGCTGCTCTCGTGTATGACTTCTTCAAAACACGAATGCAATGAGGTCAAAGGCCTAAAAACCCACCAAAACACACACACAAATGTACATTCACATACATGAGCATAAACTCGAACTAAAATCAGTCAAGAACACCTAAAAACCATCAAATTCTTACCTTAATTCGACTTCTTCTTGTTCTTTCTTCAAAAATCCGAGCTCTACTCTTTCTCTCTCTAGAATTCGATTACAAAAGATGAGGTGCAACCCACATGGGCGGCCATACAACCTTTTGTACCCACTTTTATTTTTTTATCTTTTTAACACTTTCAACCCCTCTACTTGGGTTAAATTACACTTTCTCCTTTTTATTCGCGTTTATTCTTTCTTTCTCGTCTATAAAAATATTCGGGTGCTACAGGTTGCTCGAGCCGTTGGTGGACCCACCCGAGTTGGCGAGGGCCGAGGTCCAGGTTCAGCCTCTTCACCAGCTGGTTTGTGGAGGTGAGAATCAGCCCATTCCTCCGCCGCATGACAAGGACCCGCCACAACATCCTCATCGCGTGTACCATGTCGTGTGGTTGCCTTCTCACATTGTAGATTTGCTGCAGGACACGTAGACCAGGGTCACGAGGATGGATGACCGGCTCACACGGGTAGAGGATATGATGGATTGGGTGATCCAGCACATGGTCGCAGACTATGTCGCTACTGATATGCCGTTGTTGTCACCGCCACGCTGACGGTTAGGCCATGATGGTTCGGGCACCTCTGGCGAGGGCGAGTCAGGTCAGATCAGATCATGTCAGGGCAGTGATGCGGATATGGAAGGTTAGATAGATATTTTGTTTGTATTTTGTTTCTTTTTGTATGTAAAAACTCGTTGTATTTATATATGCAGTTTTAGTTATAATGCTTTTGTTGTATTTGTGATGCTTCTATATTTGGTTGTGTTTGTTTTTTTTTTGTAATGGTAATTATATATAATTTTATAATTTTAATAATGTTAATTGTATATGTATGAAACATCTTGTTATGTAATTGTATAATAACAACCGATTTTTACAAACTCTTAATTTGATAAAAATAAATTAAACACAGACCGCCATATTAATAATAACAAACGATTTTTACAAATTCAGAATTTGATTAAAAAACCTTAAATACAAACCATCACATTTATAATAACAACCAATTTTTACCAATTGTTAGCGGTGTGTCTAAAATTTCCATTGTGGATCACATAATTATAACATTTTATTATAAGTGATTAAATTTGTAAACTTTCAATTTACATGTCATCGATGCATCCAATTAGATTCAGTCACAAAAGAGTCATATATAACAGATTAAATTATAAGTGACGAGATTAAATTGTAAGCTTTTAATTTGTAAGCTTTCAATTTATAGTTTTCGACGAGGATAAGCGATGATGATCAAACAGAAAAAAAATACTTGTAATATGATAAAATAAAAATAAATACAAAATACGAAATCGTATGTCACGATTAGGTTCAACCGTGTGATAAAATAAAAATAAATACAAACTAGTATGATTAAAAAAATTAAATATTATACACAATACGTCACGGTTTGGCCAAACCGTGACATATACACCACCAAAACCCTAAAACCAAACTCTTAAAAAAAGGAACACATCCCCAATAACTAACACCCCTCAATAATTAACCTGATCCCGAGGTATGTACATTCTCTGAATTCTAACCGTCACGATTAGGCCTCACCATGATGGTTAGTTTTTACACCGACCTAACGGTCACGGTGAGCCCAAACCGTGACGGTTAGGTCGGAGTTTCTCCAGAATTCCTACGGTGCCTCCAGAATTTCGGGAATAAAATTAAGGCATGACAGGAGCACCAAAATATTGATAAATTTTGATTGTTGAATGGTATCTATCAGACCGGCCATCACATGGGAAAACACCGAACTAAGCTTAACGTAAACTTAACTATGCTTAGATAAAGCATAAGCATGGGTATGGGTTATCCTTGTTGTTATGTGCATGTAGGTTCTCACGGTGTCTAGAACAAAAAGTAATGATAATGATATATGAGAAGATAATAATTTAATCGACACAAGGTTCATGGATCCATGTCAATGAGCCGAACATGAATCTTTGTGTAACGATATCAGGAAGAAATACAACATATTTCGGTGTGATTAGTTTTTTTTTTTTTTGTTATTTTAAATTATTAAGTTTTTTATGTAATTTTATTTTTAATTTAATGCAGTTCTGTTTATTTTTCTTTTCATTTAATTATTTTTTATTTTGTTTAATTATTTAACTCTTGTTTTATTTGATCATTTAAATTATGTTATAAATAAATAAGATATATATTTATCCAAATAAAAATGAAATGATAATGTGAAACTAATGAGATTGCATGCGGGATTGATAAATATAATAATATTGTTGGTAAAATAGTTGATGAGGAACATGAACGAAAAGTCAATATAGCATGTTAATTAAACCTGCTTTTGTTGTGATTGATCTTAGAAAGTATAGGTATAAATGTGATAATCTAAATTATGTTCACATCGGTATCCATGTCTTTTTGATTTATTCAATAGATTAATCTCTGCATTTTGTGGACGAAATAAATAATACTCGAAATGCAGAACATTCAGTATTTAAAATGTTACTTAAATATATGAATAAAACAGAATAAAAATCAAGTAATTTATTCAAATATGTCAATTTTAAGTTGATTTTTATATAGTTTATTTAAATAAAAATCATGTAATGGCCCCACTTGGTTGGCGTACTGTGAACTAAGTGGAGGGATGTGGTTTGGGGTCCACCAGCAATAATGTCGAAAAGTAGTCTTTTGGATGCATCCTTAAGTCACCATATTATTTAAACATTATTAAATTCGCATATATGTTCACTCTCCAAATTTCATTTTCAGTAAATAATATAAAATTTCATAAATTTTAATAAGGACACAGCTATATGATGTATATTATATGGTCATGCATTTGAATAATTAATTAAGATGAATAATTAATTAAGATAGATTTGCATAGGATACGTCTAGGCAGGTTTTAATTATATAGTCTGTGCTGTGTTACTTGAATGGTTAACTCATAGGGATACTTTTAAACAATTATTAAGTTCGTTGTTGTGTGACTTCAGATTTATGGGCGTTAATCATGAGAAACTAACTGATACACAAAGGTAGGGTAGTTGTGTACATTAGATCGGTAATCGATTTGGTTCCTTTTATGTCTATACTTAAAACGAAAGTGAAGTCAAGAATCAAATATGTTCCCTAAAATCATCATTTGTAATTTTTTGTGAACTTAGGAAAAATAAGTGATGTACGACACAGTTATGTAAAGTCTATTGTAGTCGTGTGCTAATTTAAAGTTTTGAAACTTCGTACTAGAGTGAAAAAAAAAGAAAAAAAGATAAAGGGGTTGGTTATGTTAAACATATACTGGGTATTGGCTTTAGCTAGCATTTAAAAATAAAAATAAATAAAATCTGGATACTTCTCACGTTCTTTACTAAAAAAGAAATCTAGATAATTCTCATGTTCTTTGCAAACTGAGAATATATAAGGAATTTAAGTATTTACGGGCCTACCTCTATATATACCAAACAACAAAAACAAACAAACAAACAAACATACCCAGTGTATCCCGCTGGAGAGCAGGGTCTGGGAGGGGTATATACCAAACAACAACAAATCATTTATGATTGAGCCGCGTGATAATTTACATGTAAAGCTCAAAAGCTTAAAATTATTTAGGTTCACTTTAAATTTACAATCGGATAAAACTCAATTACAAATACAAGAATGGTATGTTTGTGAGAATTCGTGAACAGAGAATTATAGAATGACCAAACTTCTTTTTTGAAATCAACATTCAGTAAAATTATTACAGTAAATCAAATTTTCGTGTGTTTTTGTGTGTTTTTTTATAAAATCAACATCATTAAAATTAAAAAGTGTTTTTGAAATTATTACATTTTTTATCTTCAAGTTTCACATGTAAAATTTCAGTAAAATCAAATTTTCGTGTGTTTTTGATCAAATCAGAATCAAGTTTCACAGCTCGACCCTAGTCAGGGGCTCTACCCCTTGGACCCCCTTTGGACCCCGCTCCCGGGACGTTGCCCTCGAACCCCCGCGAAGGGGGCGTTGGCCCCTTGGAACCCCCATTGATTAGGGATTTCGCCCCTGAAAAGGTTTTTTATTTCAAAGATCACAATAAACTCAAACAAGTATGCACTTTGCACCTCCTGACTTGTTTGATGGATACCATGATCAAATTGGTCGTTAGTCAATTCAATTAAACTAAAATATCTAACATTTTTCCCTTATTTTAGTGTAATGTTTGATTAACTAAAACAAACTCATACAAATAATAAACTTATGCATAAAATGAAATATCCTGACGATTAAATTTTATCTTAGTATATTATGCATTTCAATATTTGAATATCAGGGTGTCACTATGGATTGAACCCTTGCTATTCATAGTGAATACATAAAGATAATATGCTCAAAAGATTATACACTTATATATTCTTATTTAACTTTATATTTTACTAGCCTTGTGTCCTTATCCTTTATAAGCATATCAAAACCAAGTTCAAGCTTCTTGAAGCAGTTAAACTTCATGTTCATATAGGTAGCTCTTTTCGTCTTACACCTGTATATGCAATTTTTCAAAATAACTATTAAGAAGTTTAACTCCAACCTCTTCAACTTATAAGTCTGAACACATGCCTTGAGATAATGTTACTAATGTGTTCCAATCTTTAAATGTTAAGCTTTTCATATTGAATTCAGCATCTAGTGTTATACTAGATGGTAATTGGGTATCTTAGCATGAGAGATTTTAGATGGACATCAATCATATACCCATAGCCGATTTGTGAACAAGATTTCTATTTAGCCCTTTCTTTAGATGATCGGCTAAATTATAGTGAGTTCTTATTAACTTCACAGATATCACACCATGCATTATGAGCTCACGAATCATGTCAGGGGCTACTGCCCTTGGACCCCGCTCACGGGAACGCAGTCTCTGGATACCCATCAAGGGAGTATTGCCCCCTTGAAATCCCCGTTGATTAGGGGCTTCACCCCTAAGAAGCTTTCAAAATTTCAAAGATCACAATAAACTCAAACAAGTGTGCACTCTGCACCTATTGATTTGTTTGATGGATACTATAATCAAATTGTTTGTTAGTCAATCAAATTATACTAAAATATCTAACAAAAGACGCCATCAAAACCTCACATTATACCCATTGTCCCGGTAATGTAAGTAAGCATTACACCTTTTAGAGTTGCTCACATCTTCCTATGATTATAAAGCTAATAATCAATGAAGATTATAAATATTTTTAAATTTCATCTTGCTTTAATGTGTGATATTAAACAATTCTAATTTCTTTTGGTTAAAACTAAATTAACCAATAATTTATAGAAATTTAACTCTTTTATCATTTCTCATAAATTCCCAACATTAATATCTCATACGGTTTTTACTTGTCCTAATAAACATCAGATACTCGATGTTCCGTAATTGTAAGATTTAACCAAAACTACTAGAATAGATAAAAGCGAGATCATGCGTGGTTTGGGTTAAATTTACCATACTAATTGACAAACGTAGACTTGTATCAAAAACATATATACAATAATAAATTGAGTTTTTTAAATTTTATACAACAGAAAATAAAATTATTATCGATACTAACTTTACTGATATAAACAATGCTCTTCTTGTGTCAATTTCTTACATGTCTAGAAGTCTTCATTATCTATTATTAATTTAAAATTTTATATTTTTATTGCACAATAAAACATACCTTAATATCATACAGTAAGTAACAAAATAGTCTTCATTATCTATTATTGCAGGATCGATTTCGGGTGGTTTCTCTCTCAACTCACTCGTGAATCAACACTCGGCAAGCAGTCTTTAAGAAGAGTTGATCACAATATAACAAGTAGCAAGCAGTAAGAAAATTAACACAGCAAGTAATTTTCAAGGTACTTTTATATATTGCTTCTCAACTCAAAGGATTACAAGACACTT
>BJCO01369655.1:0-13532 GCA_018326465.1 Flaveria floridana | reverse complement strand
TTAATAGAAATGATGCAATATAATTACGTAAATAAGTTTTCGTTCTTCTTAAATTCTGCACATTTTTAATTGTTTTAGTAAAGCTTATACCACACAAACCTTTTTTTTGTTTACTGCATATGATCAGTTATAATCAAGTAAATTGATGATAAAAATAACCCATTTCTTAAAGATAAGCCTTGGAAAGAAGGTAAAGTATTTAGAGAGATAAGATGTATATGTAACAAGCTAAACCACTATCTTCACAGTCTTTGACTAAATTTATGAGCTTCTCTAAATATAACTTACAGCTACCTTTGTAAACTCTATGTTATTTTTTCCTAGTGATGCCAAAAAAGTTTAACTAGAAACACATAAAATATACATGAACCATTAACATTATATTCAAAGTTTGTGTCAGAATTCAGATGTAGATCGATTGAAGAATCACTAGTTTTATATGATAATACAATTTGATAGACTAAAATAAATAAGAAGCACTGAAATATGGAAAAGCCTCGTAAGTTTACAATAAATTACCTGCAGTCACATCCCTGTTGCATGATATAACAATATCACCCAACAACATAAAGTAGTGATAGAATTCCCAGACATTACACGAAAATAATAAGGTTTTGCATGTTTTGGGCTGGGCTAAACGATTGACCCGCCTAACCTGTTTAATAAATCGGTCGTGTTTAGGTTGGGTTGTACATAGATGGGTCGACCTGCCAACTCGCCTACAACTTCCGCCAACTCGTTTACGACATGTTTACTTGATTGCCAACTCGCCTACAACTTCCGCCAACCCGTTTACTTGATTACAACATGGTGTGTCCGGGTTAGGGTTCATATCCTGGCATGAATAAATATATGGGTTGTCTTCGGGTTAATCAATTTCAATCCGTCAAACCACTACGATCGCCATCATAACATAACGAGATGGTCAAAGAAGCCTTGTATAGTAGAAAATACATACATGATATATCTCTGTGATAATTGATACAAATGCATTACGGGTCTATAAATATAACTCTACTGCTTATCCTATAAAACTTTATGGTTTTTCTTTCACTGATACCAATTAAATTTAACCACAAACAAATAAATTATAACAGAACCATTAACATTAAATTCCCAGTTTGTGTCAGATGTAGATCGATTGAAAAACCACTAGTTTTATATGATAATATGATTTGATAGACCAAAATAAAATATATCTAGAAGCATTGGAAAATGGAAAAGCCTCATAAATTCACAATGAATAACCTGCAAGCACATCCATATTGCATGACATAAGAATAATAACCCTCAACATAACAAGATAGCCAAAGAAGGTATGCATAAATAATAAATCACACATAATTCTATGCCTAAAACTCATAATTAATTTTAAAGACCAGTTTAAATTATTTCTCAATTTATACATTATTGTTTTTTTTCCTTTTTTCTGTTTATAGCAACTTTATGTGGCAAATTTATATCCAGGTTTTATCAGTGCTTTCCTTTTTTGGTTTGTTCCTCCATAACTCTACATTTTCTGTAAAGTTTTAATATACCATTAAAACAAACTAATGAAGTTGTTTTAGTTTTGCAAGGTTTTGTTATTTCTATTTACATAAAAATAATTAGATGTGTATATGAACTGTCAAACAATTTCATTAAATTTCATAAATTCGGAGGGTCCAGAATAAATGTTTTTACATCAATTTTAAAATACAAAAACAATTGCATACCTAAAAATAAAAAACCCATGACAAGAAGAGCTGGATATGTGTGTCTTTAATGCTCTTAAGTATGAGTTTGAAGTGTGCAGTTTCTTTTACACACTCCTTCTCAGAATAGCAATGCACCTTTTCCTCCATAAACCATTTTATTTTCTTCTGTTTTTGCTCCTGTTGCATATACAGTGTAATGGAAGCAATGGTTCAATAGTGCCAGCAGTTATAGTGTTTGGTGATTCAGTAGTAGATACAGGAAACAACAATAACCTAGAAACAATTTTCAAGGTGAATTACCCTCCTTATGGTCAAGATTTCTCTGGAGGTCAACCCACTGGCAGATTTTCTAATGGCAAAGTTCCTTCTGATTTCCTTGGTATATACACACATAATTACATACATATATGTCTCTTTCTTTTTGTTTTGCTTGATTGATTCATCAACATTTTAATCGTTAAAAGATAATGATTCGATTGAGAAAACATCGTGCATAGTTGAGATTAAGCTATATGTATGTGTGTATATTTTGCAATTATAGATATGTGTATGGTGCATGTGTTTATTGTACGTCTACAGTCTACTGATTAATTTTGAGACTAATAATGTGTATATGACTTCAGGAGCTTAGATCACTCAATTGAATGTTTAATTGATTTTAAGTTACATATTGCCTACATCTCCAATATGATTTCAATATAATGTTATATTCATACATACATATCTAGAAGCCATACAACACTTTGCATCATTTAAGTGATACGTATACGTGTAAGTAATGAAAATTGTTTGTCTACTTTTTTATTAAAAGACTTGGAAACCACATTATAGTTTTAAATTTGTTAATTAATTATCTATGATAATTTGCAGTGGAAGAACTAGGTGTTAAAGATGTACTACCACCATATCTTGACCCAAACCTAAAAGATGAAGAGTTACTTACAGGAGTGAACTTTGCATCTGGAGGTGGTGGATATGATCCCCTTACATCTGAGCTTGCGGTATGTTCAACTTAAAAGGGGCAAAGCAGGTCGGGTCGGGCGGGTTGTGTATTATATGAAAATCAGTGATTTTGTGTGGGTCAAAGTGAATTGAGTCAGGTTGACCCAAAGCATTTACCCTAAAACTTTTTTGAATTCTTTTGGAGATAAATGGATCATATAGATTACAATTATTATTTTATGATAATAAGAAAATAAATTTAGGTGGCTTTATGCGAAAAAATAGTCTGGATATTCTTTTTGGTGAATTGATCTATTTCCTTTTGATGTATATATTTTTTACCTGTTTAACCCATAAGAGATAAAACATTACCAAAATCGACAAATTTATATGGTAATTAGTCTAAACTGACACCCTGGCGGCGGCCTAGTACAATCTTTCATTGGGTAGTTTGCGAGTTCCTATTAAACCTGCTTATTGTGTGTTTATACAACAATAAGTAGTTTTGAAAGTGTTTGATATTATTATTGGTTATCTAAATGCTGATATGTTATATGCTTACTGAAATAAGTTGTTTAGAATCATACATATCATATCTGCTTATTGAAAAGCAATAAGCATATAAGCAGTTTTAAGGGATACTGTACAAGGAGACCGCTCAACTATTCAAGTTTTTCTATTCAGGCAACCCGTGGAGACTACTACATTGGTCAAGCAAATAAGTATCTGAATTTGTTTTAGGTTTAAACCAAATCCAGCAAAAATAAAATACTAGATGAAGATATAATCTCAAAAGTTTTGAAAAAAACCAAACATCTGGTAACTTCATCTATTATGTAAGGAAACTATGATGAATTGTCAAAAAGTTGAAGAACGTTTCATAATTTGACCTGTTTTTTGCCAGATTTGGTGTAAATGAACACAAATACATAATTTCATACTTGGGTGGCTTATAAAGTAATTTAAATAGCTGTACGACCTTAATGAGAAAAGTTTAAACAATTGGTGGCCTCTTTATACATTTTCCCAGTTTAACAGTTTTAACAAACAATTCCAAACACCCTCATAATAGGGTCCCTGATTTGTTGATTTACTTCTAAATTTTCTTATTTGCCCATAGTCAGTGATATCACTTGAGGGACAAATAGAGTTGTTCAAAGAGTACATGGAGAAAGTGAAATCAGTGGCAGGGGAGGAAATGTTAAACACAATATTAAGCAAAGGATTGTTCATAGTGGCAACCGGCAGCAATGATGCAACGAACACCTACTTCAACAACCCTATAAGGCTATACCACTATGACTTTGACTCCTACACTCGCCTCATGGTCAATTCTGCATCCTCCTTTTTACAGGTAACTCCTATGTGATGACTATCACATATTCATCCTTAACAATACTTCCTTGATAAAATATGTGGTTACATATTCATCTTTGTATATCAAAATCAAAATTTACATCCAAGGGGCGAAATCATCATTTTATTCTTTATGTGACTTATGCCATTTGTTTAGCCTGCTATCAATGTTTTTGACATGATTTTATAATTTTGTTGACTTATGTAACCGTTACATTAAACAATACTAACTTTATGATCGAAACAACAGAATTTATATAATTTAGGTGCTCGACGAATCGGTGTTTTTGGTATCCCACCAATAGGATGTCTACCATCACAAAGAACTTTGAAAGGAGGAACACTAAGAGAATGTGCAGAGAAGTATAACGAGTTAGCAGCATTATTCAACACCAAGTTATCAAGGGAGATCGATTATTTAAATCATAATCTCCCTTTTGCAAGGATGGTTTACGTTGATGGCTATTATCTTCCACTTGACATCATTCAAAACCCTACAAAATATGGTATGTTTATTTTGTCATACAAAACAAATAAAAAACATAATTATTTATTTATGCATGTTTTTCTCCCAATATTATAATTGAACAAAGGAGATGCACAAATACACACATAAAGGTGTTTGGGATTGCTTATTAAAACCAACAAGGTGCTTATTGCTCTTAAACTGTGCAGTATGGAATAAACAAATTTAAACAATTTATTCCAAACAGCTTACTTTAATCAAGGTTTAAAAGTACGGAATCGAGCCTCGAGGCGTTTTTCCTTCGCCTCATGAGGCGTAAGCCTCGAGGCGAACCGAGGCGTAAGCTCGAGGCGGAATTAAAAAATAAATATAAAAATTATATATCTTATAAAAACTAAAATACAAACTAATTTCATCATTAGATTCATCAAAAACATCAAAAACACACATTAAAAAGACATGGAATGTTTGAAAATGACAACATCGAAAACAAACATTAAAACCCCCTGAGGCGCACCTGAGGCACAGGTTTTCTTAGTGTCTCAGCCCTATGAGGCGCACATACTAAATAACCCCTTGAGGCGTCGCCTCATGTTCGTTTTCTGTCGCCTCGCCTCGAGGCGCACGCCTCAACCGATTTTTAAAACCATGACTTTAATCACAGTAGTCAAAAGCATGCAAGGCGCATGACATAGGCACTCAAGCCAGGCAATGTGACCGTGTATTGACTTTCCTCTAAGCACAACAGTGGCACTTGCCTTTGGCAGGTGAAGCGAGGTGCGTGCTTGATGCCTGTGCTTTTTTCAGTTATAAAAGTACCAAAGGAAATTAATTTTTAGTTTTCTACGCCTAACTATATTTTGAGTTTCACCTATCATTAGGTATTTTTTGGTCTGACGTGTGCTTTTTGCGCCTTGTATCTAGTCGAGAGGGGAGCCATTTTCTACAAGTGCACCTTGTGACTTTTAGTACCACGATGTCTAAGCAGTTTAGATGAGCAATCCTGAATGCTCTTCGAATAGCTTATGTATCGAAATATGCAGACAAAAAGTTTGATAAGCAATTGAAAGCTCCCCCTTATACAATTGTCATCATGCATTTTGGTTTACTTTTAGCAAAATATCATTTTACTATATTTTGTTACAGGATTTGATGTTTCAAACATAGGTTGTTGTGGCACGGGTACAATAGAGGTAGCTTTCTTATGCAAGTACACTTGTACAAATGTGTCGGAATACGTATTCTGGGATAGCTTTCATTTTACTGAGAATGCATACAGAATTATTGTTCGCGATTTCATCAGCAAAAATATGAATTTGATTATGTAAGTCGTGACTCGTACTGCTTGTTTTTCACTTCTATCCTCCAGCTACTTTGTAAGTTTCTCCCATTTTTAAAGATTGTTTTTTTTAATTAAATTCACTCCGATGCACCATTTTTTAATTTGTTCCGGTGGCTTTGTCCCTTGGGTCTCGCTACCACGGGCTTTGCCCCGGATCCTTGTTGTTCAGTGGACTTCGCCCCTTAAAGTCTTAAACTAGCGATATGTTTTAATAATCAAAATATTCTTTTTCAAGTGTGCACTTACATCTTATAACTTGTATCGATACGTATAATCTATTTTGTTATTTGTTCTTGTCAATTAAGCAAAGTAGTTTGATGACACACTAGATAAGTGTAAATTAGTAGAAAAATAGTGTTTTTTGAAAGGTTAAATTCCTCTGGTAATTAAATTATATATTTTGAAATAATGTGTAGTAAGTTTCAAGAAAAGTTTTTTCTTCATAATGTTATAATTTTGAAGACCAATTACTGGATAGAGTTAAATGCCAAATATGGACAAACATGTCCGCATCTTCATTATATAACCAAGACCCACATTTGTACAAGTCGCTTTTTCTCCATGAGATGCTTCTTTACTTTTGTATCAACTTGTAATTTTAAATAGAAGGATAATTATTATATCATAATATTATTTATTATTTATTTATTTATTTATTTATTTATGTATGTATGTATATCGTAAAATATAAAATTTTGTTAGATTTGTATATTATTTAATTTGTGTATTTACTTGTATTTGTATTGTTGTTATTTAGTTATAGAATATGATAATAAAAATAATTAAAATATTTTGTTAATACACTTTGCTTTGAAAATACACATCATAATATATAAAATTATAATCCTAGGTTCGTTGTCAACGTATTGAAACAACTTTTTTTTTTCATGATACAATGTTTATAAAAAATGTTTATCTTGTTATAGAAAATTTATAAGAGGAATATAAAAACATATGAAAGAGAACTTTATAATATACAAATAACCATATTTATATGTTGTGTGGTGGGAGTTGGGAGTTGGAGGTGGGGTGGGGATGTTATTATTTTAAGGAACATGTCTGACTACTTATACACATAAAAACAACCTTTGGTGGTGGCCTAAATAAGCAAATTATTTCTTCTAACTACCCATGATTTGTATAGTTTTTAAACTTTAAACACAGAATTACAAGCCGTTATAAACCTAAGGATGAAAGTTGTAATCTACTTTAGATAAAAAGTTAATATTTAAAGATTTCAATAGCATTTTTAGTAACCCATTATTATTACCTATTAAAAAAATATATAACAGAATTACTTTTATATTTTTCGTTTATACGTGAAACTTTACCGGATACATGATTTAAATTTCATAGAGTGAGTCGTGTTTTACATCTTTAAAATATTTCCAAATATACATGAAGACAAAATTGATGCATTCGAACGTTTGAGAGCATTTAGGAGAATATATTCGACACACAAAACAATAAAATCCAACACTATTAATAAAATCAAAATTTGATTATACACATACTTAACAAAAAATTCATAGATTTGATTAGTTTCGCGTTGTACCAAAGATGCCTACCTAAAGAGTTGTGTTCCGATTAACCTAGTAGATTTGACGATGACCCGTCTAATCCGTTTATATTCTAATAGTTTCTAATATAATTGGTTTACTATAAAATCAACTAATTAAGATTCTTACAACTTTTTATACCTTAGTAATGTTTAGATATTAATATCTTAAAAATAAAGAAAAACTAAAAAAACGTGTTGTACATGTCATGTTACATGTCATGTTTGTTACAACCCACAAACATTTATGTCTTGTTCATATTAAGAGATGAACGGTTCAGATTTAAGATATAATAATCACGCAAGAGAATGTGCCTGAAGATGTAGAATTGGGAATATCATATAATTGTTGACTTTTTTAAAATTCTTTCCGTTGTTTAAACACATATAAGTTTTTCATATGACATTATTTTTTAAAAGAAAAGAGCATTTTATCCTTTTTAATATAAGTATAGTATTGCTATATTTTTTAAAAAAAATAAAAAAAGTCTACGTACAGTGCGTATAACTTGTATGATTATTCATTGCGTAACTATCAACATAATTTGTGTAATTATCATATAATTTGCGTAATTATTAATACAACTTGCATAATTATTTTTTATAACGTGAGTACTTTTATTTTATGTAATATCAAATCTATCTTCCGTAATAATACATATAACTTGCGTAATTATGAATATAACTTGCGTAATTATGTACGTTATATGCGTAATTGTAACGCGGACGAAACTACCCATCCGCCAGAAAACGTGTCGCGTCCTTGTGACTTCGTACGTTTCGCACGAAAACTACACTTTTGTAGCCTTCAACTTAGACAAAGTTTATAAATATATAAATTCAATCTAAATTAATATCTAACAATATTGATGAAGGTCATCAAGCTAATCATCTTAATGATGTTCTAGCATAAAAATGATGATGTCAGCTATTGTGTATGTAGAGGTAATGATATACACCCTTCATTTGATGACAACCAAAGGACTCTCATGTACGTCATCTAACAGATCGGTGATTACATTGGTCTGTAGAAAAAAAAAGAACTCCTTATTAAGAAAGAAAGAAGCAGACGATTATAACTATCTACTTACCGGTTCCCGTATAGATCCACAAAAATCTTTTTATCACATGTATAAAGGGTTTTCACAATCTGGTTTTGACAGTTTTAGATCAAAGTTAAATGAGTAGTTTTGATCATTATAATTAGTCACACCATTAAAAGTTAAACTTAACCGTATCAAATTGCTATTAGTTATTTAGCTTTAGCTTCTTTTGTCTTTCATAATAAAACAATATGATACAAATACACGAACAAACAAATAAACAACAATATTCCAACTTAGGAGACCAATTCATTTTATTGTATTATTAAGCATAGTTATATCAAGTGTGTGTTGAAAATTTACAAGTTAAATAATGCAAGTTGGCATGTTCTTCTTGTCCCATATTGGTGGGGTGATACATTAAATTATTTATAAGGGGTTTCCCTTATGGGTTTTCAAAGTGATAGTTTGGCCAAGAGAATGGCTAAGCCCACACGCGTGCCGAGACGGAGATGGACACGGAGACGCGAGCTCATGAATGGGTGCACTTCGCACGTACGCATCATTGTTAGGAGCTTTTAATTTTAGCTAAGACCCGGTTCAGAGGCTAGTGGATAGAATCGAAAACTGTAACACCCAGCCCCTTATACCACCAATATTGTCCGCTTTGCCCACGAGAAGCTCACGGATTTGCTTTTGGTTGCCCGGGTGAAAACTTCCCAGGGAGGTCACCCATCCCTGGATTGCTGCCACCTGAGCACGTTTAACTGTGTAGTTCTCCTCTCATCCACAACCAATACGCCCCAAACGCGTTGGTAATATTAGAGATCAGACATTCCTTATGAACCAGGAATCTCTCCTGTACACGGCCGATATATGATAAATGTAGGGTGTCACAATCACCCCCCTTTGGACTCATCGTCCTTGATGAGCCCGAGAAGTCACCATCCTTAGTGAGGTATGTTCCACATCCGAATGGCACAGGAGTGGATCTGATACCATTTTGTAACACTCGGGCCCTCATACCACCAATATTGTCCGCTTTGCCCACTAGGAGCTCACGGATTTGCTTTTGGTTGCCCGGGTGAAAACTTCATAGGGAGGTCACCTATCCCTGGATTGCTGCCACCTGAGCACGCTTAACTGTGGAGTTCTGATGGGATCCAGTGCATTAGTGCTGGTATGATCGTAGCCAACTACGGGATAAATACGGTGGATAGAGTCGATCATAATCAATTCGGGATATCTGCCTAACCGAATTGGTGGGGGTCAACCCCATCCCTCGTTTTTCTCATTATTGGTTATGGTTTGAGTGTATAAATATGAAACTCCTGGTTCGAGTTTTAGTGTCCCAAAAGCTACAGCCTTTCTATGCTAAATGTTTCTCTACGTCTGTATCTTCACGAGCTTCACGTTGATTTGGTTCCATTGCTGTTGGAACACCAGATTAATTCTGCTTTAAATCCTGAGTGTTTACACTGTAGCTTACAACAAATAGAGCCCGTAAAATCCTTTAGGACAGGAATACATTCATGCAGTTCATCATTCGAAGAACATCATTTAACAAGTTGGTATTATATTATTGCGTGTCTTTAAATTCGTCCGATAACATGACACTCTCCTTTCACCTTTCTTATAATTAGTTTTGGTTGGCTTATATCAGTCTAATATATTTATGTAAGATAATTAAGATAACATGAATTACATTTACCTCCCTTGCACTTATGTCAAATTTGCATTGTGAACTCTTACAAGGTAAATAGAATTATAAATCTGATTCGGGTGACAAGAACCAAGGGGAAATTAAACGACCTAATATTATAAGTGGGGGTCCGTGATACGAAAAGAACTCTAACAATTAATCGGTAATCAGACACCCTATTGATATAAGTCCGAGTTAGAGATTTGACTCTATAATTTGGGATGGGTATGATAACACAAATATTCATCTCGAATCTGACTTGTACGTCATCCTGCCTGTAAGCTAACTATTTTCTTTTCGTTTACGAAAATACATCAAAGTGTGTTTGAGTTGAGGTTTTGAGTAATTTTAAAGTCAAATTTTATCAAAACTATAATGTAAAAGTTAAGACCATAGTCACATAATGAGTAGCTTGCAAGCATAAGTAGATATATAATTCTTCATTATTAAGGAATCCCATTATATGTAAAAGTGGACCTCATGACCTACTTTCTCTATCTCACCATTGTGTCCCCTGAGTTGAAAACTTGCATTGCATAGTTCACCAAGTATAATATAATATAGAATATGTTGCTTTACTATGCAAGTGAAACAACAATGATACATAATAAATAAGGAAAAAAAATATTATGTACACACGTACAATTTAAGTTTCATGATGAAGAAGTAGGTTATTGATTACATGCACTAAAAAGGTGATACAGTGTTTCGTGCAAGATGAAAATTTAAGCACATGTTTTATGTAACAAGCAAATTAAAGTTGATCTAAGATTATGTTGTCACATTCCATTTGGTTATAGTGATCATTTCTCGCTTACATGACTACTAGAACAAATCACATTTCATAATGATATTTTTCCTACTTAATTACTATTTAACCCCTTTTTTAACCCCACTAGAATAGTACAAGGTGTATATACTAAAATAAATCATAATTTAGCGTGTTGTGAGTTAAGAGTTATTTATTATTTTAGATAATTAGTATATAATTAACACTAAAGATGAATTCGAATAAGCTTCGCTACGTATTACGAAGTGAGTAGGGCACACTCGTTAAGAGCATCTCCAATGGTCGTTTTTAAGGGTTGTTTTTAAGCCAAAAATTACATGAATTCTTTTTTCACTATCCGGGGAATATGTTTTTGAAGTAAAAATTCATGACCATGAACATCAAAAATGATCAGGAGGTGGGGCAACATGTTTTTGTAATCATATTAAATATACATATAGAGAGATATAAATAAAAAAAAGGTGGTGATGACGTGTTATGATTTTTTTTGTGTGTTTTTGAGTTTTCTTATGCTTTGAAGGGATGACTATTTTTATAATGTGATAACTGACTAGACATGTTTCTTGTTGTTTTTGTATTTCTTTACTGTGAATGCTCTAAAACTAAATGAATTTTTGACTTCAATGAACAGCAAAGATCCAGAAAAGCAACACTTTTTACAGGGTCCAAGGAGCAGTGCCCCAAACATCAGAATTACACACCAACTGATACGTCTATTCATGAAATACTATATCGTTCCATCAAAATAATGTATCAACTTACTACTTGTAAAACACGGGTTTGATCTTTCTAGGGCTGTATGCTTAATAGATCCACATATAACCGTTATTAGCTTTCTAAATTATCTCATTTAAGCTTCAAATAACCCCTCAAAATACTTTAATTTATAAGTGATTGCATGATTAAGAAACATCATCCAAAGAATTCACTTGCACAATATTAGTCATTTGTGAAAGAACATTCAAAACAGTCCAGTGAATGTAAACAAAAACAAAAGATGTAATCATCGGATGATGATACATGTGGTCACACTCATACTCACAAACAATAAAACCCAATATCTATATCAAAAAAAGTAAATGCAGTTACTATAAAACTATTCAAAAACACAGAACGACGTCATCAAATCAAATCCAAAGAAAACAAAATATAGATACGGTTCATGACTAGACGACACCCTCATCATATATAGTTGAAGGGTGTAAGGGCAAAATGGGTAATTACATATAGAGAATAATAGATGGAGAAACAAAGTAAAATGCCAAATATGGACAGACATACATCATATATTTCCCCATTATCATCATTAACAAAGACCCAAAGTAGTCATTTCCTCTACTACCATAAATAACTAGAAATACACTTCTCAAAATGGGGCACTTTTGCTTCTTTGATGTTTAGATTCTTTTGGAACATGTGACATATGTGCCTGCAAATAATACAACTAAAAGGATCAACCAAAGTTTAATAATTTTTATGCATATTTATATGTTTTGTTAGTTTAAATTTGTATATAGATTTATTTTGTATCAAATATATGTTTACATATTATCATAAATGTCTTGAAAGGTACAAACAAGCCTAAATTTTGTTTCATTTCTATTATTTCAGCTTAAAATTTTGAATATGTATTTTTTTCATTAAGTGGTTTAATTTCTTAAGAAAATGAGTCGGGTTTATATTAAAAAAAAAAAGAGTGTTTTAAGATTTTAAAGTATAAATTAAGCATAACCAAACGAAAGTTTTATATTCTTATTGATTTTTCTTGATCAATTAATCTTCTAAAAGAGGAAGAAACCACTCACTTACTTGATAGTGGATACAATATAAATATACCAAACTTGTGAAGTACCTAAAACAGGCAACTTGTGTTGGTACCCAGAATAAGCAAATTAGTCTTCCTCTCTCGTCCTTTTGGCTCTTTAGTGTTACAATCAATTTTTTATAAATTTTATCAAACACATAATTTAGTGAAGTAATTTTATGCAAAATATTTAAAATGTCAAATAAAAAACATGACTAAAAGATGACAAGAATGAATCAACTTATTAAAATTTTATGATTATTAAAAAAAACCACATTAATCATGAAAGAAAAAGTGTAATAATTTCAGATTTATAATAACTTATTGGTTTAAAAAAAAGAAAAGATAATGCGGAAAACTGAGAGCAAATTTTTTTTTAAAAAAAAGGTAAGAGCATATTACGTTTGTTATTAATAAAAGTAAAAAAAAAAAAGAGCATATTTTTCCAAGAGGACCACCATCCACTATGTGACCCACGTATATATAATGTATTTGCTCATCATAAAGTTTATCTTCTAGTGCTTTAAGGATCCAATATATTTAGGGTTTGGTTAAATGAACACCCCATTATTTTAAATCAACACCCCAAAAGTTCTATACGGGTCGTATAGCCCTATACGCGTCGTATAGGGGGGTCTTATAGCCCGATACGGGGCGTATAACCCCTCTGACAGCCCCCTGAATTGTTCCTGGTAGTCAGTGTCGAAATTAGCTATACGCGTCGTATAGCCCTATAGTGTTGTATAGGGGGGTGGTATAGGGCTATATGGGGCGTATAGCTCTCTGACACCCCACCCCCCTGAATTTTTCTCGTTTTCAGTGCATTCGACCC
>BJCO01369653.1:0-10348 GCA_018326465.1 Flaveria floridana | reverse complement strand
TTGTATATAATTTAAATAGTAGGTAAAAAAAAAACCGGGTTTTCCAAACCGGTTCTTGGACCCGACCCGGGTTGGGTTTGATGGACCATGATTAGTAAAGCCCAGTTCACATATCCAGCCCAGTAAGGGCTCTATGAGATAGAGGCGCACATACAAACCGGGTACCCGACCCGACCAGGAAACCGACCCGGAACTGAACCGGGTTCAACCCAGGACTAGGCCAAACCGGTTTCAACCCGGAAAAAATCGGCGGTTTGGGACTGGTTTGTAATATTTTGGCACAAACCGGTTTGGAACCGGTTTTACGCCAACCCGGTTCAGGAACCAGTCCAAAAAAACGGTTTGGAACCGGTTTTGACCGTTATAAAAAACTTTTTTAAACGGTAATATAGCCGTTTGAAGAATTTTTTTAACTTTTTTTGAATTTTTTTGACCATTTTGCCTTTATATTAGTATAAATAGGTATTGGGTATAATGGTTTAGTCACAACACTCAATAGTTTAAAAATATACTTTAAAACGCAAAAACGCTCTCTCACTTGTTTTACTTTCTACCCTCTTTAACTCTTTTGAATTATATAATATGGCTTCTGAATCATCCGTTCCAACCGGTGCATCCTCAAGCGCCGCTACACGAACAAGGAGTACAAACCGGACGATCGTCACCGCTCTCCGACGAATAACTCGCTTATGATGTGTCTCAACGTATTGACACACAAACTAACTAAGACGATTAAATTTAAAAAACTTGTATTCGCAAGATGTATCTTTTGTTTTGTTTAGAAATATATATAAGTGTTTGTTGTAAAGTTTATTTTTAATATACTTTTCAAAGAAACATCACTCAATAAAAATATATTTGTAGTTGTTTCAATTAATCTACTTTTAATCAAATAGTATACTTTAAATATTATTTATTGAAATAAAAAAATTGGTTTTTTGAAACCGGTTTTTGGACCCGAACCGGTTTGGAACCGAGCCAGACCAGTTCCAATCGGGTTGGGTTTTATTGGCCCGAAACCGGTTCCAGACCCGACCCGGTTCTTAGTCAAAACCTGTTCAAAAATGGTTGACCTGAACTCGGTTCGGTTTAAACCCAAACCGGTTCCGGTAAAAAAAAAAACAGGTTTGCGCATCTCTACTATGAGAGTATACCTGTATAAGAGCATTCACACTATCTTTCACATCTTAATCCTAATACTTACACCAAAACATATCCATTTTAATTATTCTTTCAATAAAATAATATTTTTTTATATATTTATTGTTATATTTTCTCTCACATCGATTCACAACCACATTTTTAAATATTAAAAAGTTTATGGGGTTGTACTGTGTTTTTCAAATATAGGGTATCACAGTACAATCACCATAAATTTTCTCTCTCTTTCACTCACAACCATTTCATAATATAAGGTACAACTCACATCAAAATGTATTATCTATTATGAATGCTCTAAGTGCCCAAAAACTACACTAACACACCAAAGTCCAATCAATTACAATCTATCATCTTATTTTTATTGTAAATAATCATATAAAAATAGGTGCGGTCAATTCCCAACCCACAACTACACTTTAAAATTTTAAATTAAACTAGTGTTGTACCCAGAGCGCGCGTTGCGCGCACGATGGACGGTATAAACTAAAGCTTAGAGAAACGTATGTTGTGTCTGTTCTTACACAATTTTCAGTGAAACGACGTACCTACACAAAATGGAACACACTCATCGACGTGAACCATGTACACACCACAGTTCATGAAGACAACTGCTAGATCACATGTCTTTAACATCAAAATTTATATAATTATTCGGATGATTACATAATCAACCATTTACAAAGTTAACATATATAAAAGGAAATTTGATCTAACTCTCAATCTCATAGCTTGCGGTAGAAATTATAATAAAATATCCAAATATCAAAGTTTAATATGCTTGAAAAGCACATACTCATCAACATCATCATCTTATTTGGTCTTCTTATCTTCATTTTAAAAATAAGATGTAACAGAGCCATCTACCGCATTCGGCACTCCGGCAACCGGAAAATCTTCAAATAGCTATTTTCTTCTGTTTCTAATGTTAAATACTATACGAAAGTCGATCTAGAGGGTGACCTCATCAACAACGTATTCTTTGACTACTCTGGTTAAGAAAACATTTCCCGTCGGATGGTGAATAAACACCGTCAGAGCCACCAGTGATTCCGACCCTCACCCCCACAGTTGCTCTCAATATTAGGCCAAACGACCATCACCAAGCATCCCCACACCAGCTCCTTAAATACGGCCAGACCACCACCATTGGGAACCACACACGTCGGCGACCACCACCAAGCATCCCCATATCATCGATGGTAGTGATGAGTGAGTTTTGAATTATCGTTGAACCATCCGAACTTGTATCCGAATATTACTAAAATGGCGGTGGTGATGGCAGAGTAATGATCATCCTCTATGTTCTATGTGTGTCTTCATCATCACAGGAGTAGGAGTGAAATAATAAGAGAAACCATTGTTGTCTTGCTGACACCTGTTCTCTCCTAGACGCGTGGTAAAAAACAAATGAAACATGTGGCTCAAGCAGGCACAGAAAGGACAACCCTCAATATAGAAATTAACGAAATTAAGACCTCAAACTATGGTGGCCAAAACAAAAAAGCAAAAAAGCCACTGCTTCTTTACTTCTAAAATTAACATATAGGTTAATAACACACGCGTAGGTTCGTGAGCCCTGCCTGGTACCTAGCCCTACCCGAGTCCCTCCGTCAATGTACTTGGACAACCTGTGCAACCCGAAACCACTACCCAAGCTACACTCCTAAGCGAGCCAAATAAACCCCACAACTATTTATGTGCGATAATTATATTAAATTGGGCATTTATGTTTTTTTAAACGCCAAATGTACGACCATGTTTCGAATGATATGTGTTATCTTAATCGGGCTCACCTATCCGTTTCCCAGTCAGGACCGCACCCTCAACCCCCTCAGGAGGAAACTCATTATTGAGAAAACACCCTGACTCAACTCTAAGTATTTTTTGCTCAGAGTGAAACTTAAACACATAACATTCACTTTATTTAATATAATTTAATATAATTAATCTGAATAAAATCGACGTTGGGCTGTAAGTCTGAAACGAAACATAGCATAATGCCACGGCCCACGGTAGCCCTGTTGGGTCTGACTGGTAGCCCAATGGTTTTCAAATGGTATCAGTTGTATAAGGCCCAAAAATTTAACACAAATATGCTTGCAGCATCGGAAATAGAGCATCAGTATGGGGTTGAATATTACAGGCGTCGTTGAGAAGGTGAAGGGCAATGAAATGAGTTACAGTGACTTTGCAAAGAAATACTTATCGAAGAACGAACCTGTTGTTATAACTGGACTCATGACCGATTGGAGAGCGTGTAGAGATTGGGTTCTTGATGATGGAAGACCTAATCTTCAGTTCATTTCTTCCAATTTTGGTGATTCTAAAGTTCAGGTGCCCTAATTTCCCCCAAAATTAAGTTTAATTCCCTAATTTTAACAACTTGTATTTGTGTTTTGTGTTTTGTGTTTGTGTTTGTGCTTTTGTGTCTTTACGAAGATAGAACTTTGCTGAATAGGATTGTTGAGAATATGTAATATTGTATCGTCATTTGATTTGAAGCTTAGTATTGTTTCCTAACAGTAGAACTGGAGTTGAATAACCTAGATGGGATTTGTATGAATCTGTGTGTGCAAGCTGATGTGAATCAAGTTGAACTTGCTTTGTTCTTTTATAACTAATTGTGCACCTGGGTACATGAGTACATCACACCGTATTTGTAAAAGCAAGCTTTGAAATTTACTACAATTAATGATCTTAGAATGAAAGGAAGTCTACAGGAGGTGGATTCGGGTTGCTCTACAAGTTAGTGGATCAGGGTTCAAACCATGGCGGTGTGGCACTGTGGCTAGTGGCTTCTTGATTTCCATCACAGTTTAGCTGCCAGTTGTTAATGGGGATGGACTACAAATTTGTTATGTACTTAAAAACTCCGAATAATTGCTTGATTTACATTGTAACGCAAAGATTTTACAATGTATCGACTTTAAGTTTTTATATTTTACATTTTAACACGTAGGTTGCTGACTGTGGTAGCAGAGAATTTACTGATCAGAAGAGGCTTGACATGTCTGTGGCTGGGTTTATTGATCACTGGCTTAAGCTTTCCTCGGTGGAACATGGCAACCTGTATCTTAAGGACTGGCACTTTGTAAAGGTGAATTTTAGCTGGTTAAATTAGGACCAATTAAACCATGATCTGGCACTTTATATGTTAGAGATATTTATTTAGATATTTTCAGGAGTACCCTGAGTATACAGCTTATACAACTCCACTATTTTTTCGTGATGATTGGCTGAATTTGTATCTTGACCATTATCACATTCATGAAGACCATGATGCATATCAAAAGAGAGACAACATAAGCTGTTCTGACTATCGTTTTGTGTACATGGGTGCAAAAGGTTAAAAACATTTTTTCTTGCAAGACTCTTTCTGTGTGTTTGAACAATAAGTGTTTACCTATTGGCATGCCTATCTATTTTCATTTATATTTTTTATTTTTTGCATTCAGGAACATGGACACCTTTCCATGCTGATGTGTTTAGGTCTTATAGTTGGTCAGCAAATGTATGTGGCAAGAAGCAGTGGTACTTTCTATCTCCAGAACAGCGTCATCTTGTCTTTGACAGGTATATTAGGATTTTCTTTAAAGCAGATAACTTTTAACAAATTTGTGAATATATTATTTAAAAGGTTAAATATCAAGTGCATGTAGTCAGCACTTGTTGATATAGCATTAAGTGCATTATTCTTTACAAGGTTTAAGAAACTACTAAGTACAATAAAAACTTTATTTGTTTGTAAATCCAGGAACATGAAAAATTCTGTATATGACATCTTTGAAGAGGTTGATGAAAAAATATTTCCAAAATTTAAGAAGGTACTTTTCATTGATTAGATTACTAGCTAACATTTTGGCATTAACTTCACCTTTTACATTCTTTAATTTGCTTGTGTGCAGACTATATGGTTGGAATGCACACAAGATCAGAACGAAATAATTTTTGTTCCTAGTGGCTGGTATCATCAAGTTCAAAATTTGGTATTGCTCTGTATACAGATTTAGGTTGTTTTGGCTATCTGAATGATTGTTTTTTATTTATATGTGTTAACTGTGCTTATTACAGGAGGACACAATATCTATAAACCACAACTGGTTCAATGCCTATAACCTCTCTTGGGTGGTAAGTACAGCCAAATAAAGCATAATAATTATGCGAATACTCACTTATTGAAATTGAAGTTATCATTACCGCCCTACCTTACTACAACATAAGGACAGAAGGGAGAAGGTTGTGAAGGTGGCCTCGTTATCCACACCTCCGGTCGGATGAATGGAGGACCGACCGACCCGGGTTTTCCAGCACCTCTGGGATCAAAATAAATACAGGCCCAGCGAACTACCATTCATTCTATTTTTTTTTTATTTCCTATAGTGGGATCTTATGTTGAGAGATTACAAGGAAGCTAGAGAGTATATTGAGGACATCAAAGATATTTGTGATGATTTTGAGGGACTCTGTCAGCGAAATCTTGCAGCTAATACAGGTATGTTGTAAAGCATAGGTATGTTGTAAAGCATAGGAAAACATTAATTTCATCATGTGGAAGGTTATCCAATAAGAATTTTGCAACTTATTAAGGGGTGTTTGGATGTTTTAAATTATTATCGTGATATTAAGTCAGAATAATCAGATTCAAATAAAAGTGATTGTGATCACCTACCTATAGCTTATCATCTTATTTTTTTGTTACTTTTTAAGCAATAAGAGGCTGCAGTAAGAAAACAAGATAAATGTAAAATCACCTACCTATAGCTTATCATCTTATTTTTTGTTACTTTTTAACTAGTGATAATAACCAGTTCCAAAACACACAGTCGATCACCTCCTTAGAATAGTTCAGTTTCCAACCTAGCCTATTGAATAACAATGTCAAACAAGGGCCTTTGAAGGGTCATAAGAGGCTAGGTAGAAGCATATATGGTCAGATAACATAGTAATTAATATTTGCTTTTGAACCATAAACAACTAAACATGCTCCGGAGCTTCAGTTTATTTACAAGCATTAATGCTCTATTTGGTTTGATTACATAGTATTAGCTTTTGAACTTTTGGCGGCTAACTTTTCTGACAAATGCACATAGAGATTACAACCCAGTTAGATCTGCAATTAAGTATAATGTGAGTGTTCAGAGTCATTTGACCCTTCTAAAATAATGTAGATGGTTATTAACTACTTAATGTAGTAGATACATTAACAAAGAGCTTAGACCGCCAAACTGAAAACACATGATGCATAATGCAAGTGGCCTAGGATCAAGTCTTTTTTGCTCTGAATGCATGCGGAGTAACTATGTTAAACATATGAAGTAGAAAATTGTACTTTATTTACAATATTTGTTTGAGTTCTCAATGCAATTTCATCTTTTATGCCGCTTATTCTTTTTCCAAAGCAGTTATTTGTATCTCTTCCATGATGTTTATATAATGTGCTCTTAAGTTTCAATTTCAGCTGTGGAAAATGTAGTTAATTATATTCTATACAACATTTACTTCTTAGCTCACACAACCGAAACACATAATGTCACAATTACTAAATACTCTGTATTACAAACATTAATAACTAAGACAATTCTGATGACAATTTGATCGATTGTAAACAAACAAACAAACAAACATACCCAGTATGTCTCACTGAGAGTAGGGTAATTTGATCGATTGTATATTTCTTATATTTCCTTTAAAAAATTATAGACATTTGCAAAGTTTCTTAGAAGGCAATGTAAAAAACTAAGACACAGACATCAACATCGTATTACATCTTTAACCCACAATGGGTATTCTAGGAGGAATAATGCCGAGTGATATTCAATTGTTTAGATCCCATTTTTTTCATTTTCAAAGTTACAAGGTATATATATGTATATTTTTCTGATGCAGGCATGAATTTCTATGACTTTTTCAACTTCATGGTGCGTTTTTCCTTTGCAAACATCGTCCAACTTTGCCATCTTGCTAAAAGCAGCGTGTCTGCCAGATGGCGCTCCTCTCATACAGCTCAGCACTTATTATTCAACCTTGAATCTGCAAAAGATATTGCAATGAAGATGAAATTCACATGTTTGTCTGAAAACCATAACATTTCACTGGATTTCAGAAGTGTTATGGAGGAACCTTCATTCTTGGAGCTATGTTTCCAACTGGAGAGAACATATGCTGTTATACATGATAAACATGAACCGATTGGTGATACGAAGAAATTTTTAATGGACGATTTATTGGACATGGGTCTTTGTAAATTGTTGAGCGTTGTGGTTTGTAATCCTGAAAATTTAGTGGTTCTCATAGATGACACCTTGCAGAATCTTGTAATATCACCACATCAAATATAGTGGTTTGCATTTATCATGAAGTTTTAATATCCGGCGACTCTCCCTTGCCCTATAAAGGTGAGTATTCTTACTTATACTTAGTCTAGGTTATTCATTTGTGTAATATTGATTGCTTGTTAAGCAAGTTTTTCCGCAGAACTTTGTGAAAGATGAGTTACTGTGGCAGGATATATGAGTGCTCAAAATTAGCTTCTAATCTTACTTCTCATGTGTCTATACCTTTTATTTGTAATTATAAGAAATCGTTACTTGAAAACCCATAGGCCCTACTAATACCCTATGAACCAATAAGATCAGGTAAAGAGCTATACTAAAACTTATCTGATAAATAAAGCCACTCATCGTCACTTGTATAATAAGGAAATCTTTTGAACTCAAATTATGATCGGTAGTTGCCGATCCATGAACTTTTTACTTGTGTCAATCTTTGAAAGAGCATCGGATATTATATCACATAAAAAAATTAGTGTCATACTGTCATGTATGTATATCTGTCCATGGTTGTTGGTACTACTTGGTTGTGATAGCTAACATGTGCCTGATTACAATCTTGAAGAATGACAATGTTCACACTTCACACAACTGAATCAGTTAAAAGTTAAAACCTATGACTTTGTAGCATACCCCTGATCTGTGGGACCGCTGTTGGTTTAAGGCCTATGAATTCATATGATTATGATGGTGATAGAATGATGGTTGGTACACCAATATAATTAGGTTATACTGATGGAAGTTCCATTCAATACCAACAAATAGAAAATTGTAGGGGTAGATACCAAACCATTGACTTCATTTTTAAGATATGTTCTATATAAATCATGCATATAACATATCTTAATAAACAACCAACCATATATAAATCATCTCACCAAACTTTATATACGTACAGTAGCTTTAAAGATAGAACTTATGACCTTATTGTATAAACTTATCAAACTCAAATTACTACAGGACGACTTGTCCGGCGCAAGTTACGTTATACTTGAACCCACTGGTTAGCTGGGTATTGGTAGGTCCGTGAGTTTCCTCTTTCTCACGGTTGCCAAAAAAATGTTACTATATAGGGAAAGAATTAACCATATGACAGAGAAAAAAATGGCTAATTATAGACTGAAATATGTTCTTTATTGACACCTTTTATTCCTTCCAGGACCTCCATAATAAATATGATCCCCCCAAACATTGTTTTTTGCTGATTTTATATCATAACAATTTGGATGATCAGCCAATAGATGAAGATTTCTGAGAGGAAGCAAGTTATTATCCCAATCAACAACCTTTAAGTTTCTAAAATAAGAAGCTTTCCCAAACCCTTCTTCTGCAAAATGACCACTACCCATTTGTGTTGTTGTGTGATATCCCCTTGATCTTGAGTTCACTATCTCCCCTCCAAACTGTATCATACTTGCATGCCTTTGTAGATGACTGAACAAAAATGATGGCCAATAGCCTATAAGTTGACCGAGCCCGAGTTCGAGCCACCAGTGACCATGTTTAGGATCCTAGTCAAAGAAACAATTAGTATTTGTTTGATTATTTGTATTAATATATATTCTACATTTATTTTGGTATTTTATGTGAACAAAACGAAAAAGTCTACACATGGGAGACCACTTCCTAGAAGAAAAGAAAAGAATCTTATAATTTTATATTACTAATATTCAATTTAATGATTTCTCCAAAATAAAAAGCAAATTTTTAAACATATTAATCAATAGTAATCGTTAATGTTGTTAGCATTACCTTCCATATCATAATGCTGATATCAAACTGTTTACCCTTGTAAGATGATCTTGGAGAGATTGCTGCACCTATTGCAATCTTGTTGTTTGTTTGAACAAAGCCTGAGCATAATAAGTTGTAGCATCCAGTGGTTTGGTATGCATCACTCTGCCAAAAAATAAAAAAATTAATAAAAAAACTGAACATTTTTTAATATGGGTAGCTCAAATGCATTGACCGTTGACCAACTCTCTTTACATCATATATATTATGCTAAAGTAAAGATTTTTTAAGTGCTTACAGTCCAGTAAGTGAAAAATCTTGGGTAACCATCTCCATATAACTCTGGGCTTACCTGAATAACCATCAATAACTACGATTAGACGCGATAATTTTGTCAAATTAGTCAAGAACAATTAAGCATTTTCTATGTTATTAGCTAAAATTTCTGTTCTAGATCCACATTACCTGCCAACCAGCTTCTACTGTATTCAAATCATTGCCAAATGAACCCGAGATAACCCAAAACTGTGATAGACTGAATTCATATGGATCTGCAACCGCGGGTGTCCATACATTTATACTCGCTTTAGCTCCATAGTACTTATCTCCATGTATAAAAGCAACAGCATGCTGCAATATAAATGACCATATATATTATGATCAATATGTAACTACTTGAACTATATAATTTATGTGCATTGTTGTGAAAATGTTAAACTTTGTGTTTACTTCATGACCACCGCTCATAGTGTCGTGCCTCACGCGCCTAATGATCTTTCTTCCAAATCGTTTCAGGGAACTTGCGCGTAAAACATCAGTTTCTGTGGTTCTTCTGATCGGAACAGTGCCTTCTGGACAGAATTCATTGGATTCTGCCCAAAGCTGAAGATTGTGAATGGTTTCATCACTGGAGTTATGCCCCTTTGGCCTCTCTAAAGGTGGTTTCTATAAGTTCATTAAAAAACTAAAACTATTTAAGATCATAACACTTTCTATAATTACAAATAACTGAAAATTAACGGAATATATAAAAAGCAAAAATACCAATAGTTTATGTCCTTTGAGCTTAGGATGATCAAATGCAGGTTGAAGATGAGAAAGAACACAATCTATCAAGTCTCCAT
>BJCO01369652.1:0-17332 GCA_018326465.1 Flaveria floridana | reverse complement strand
GCAGGGTTGATTATGATACTCCCATGATATTGAAACTATGATTCTTTCCTTTTTATCAAATGAGAATTTTGTTAAGTACATTTGTTTCTAAACTTTAAGCACTGGAATTCACCAACTTTTTAGTTGACACAATTTCTTTTTGAGCATGTTTCAGGTAATCCATGAAGAGACCCTAGCTGTTATTGAAGACCTAGACTTATCCCCGTGACCATGGCATTGGCTTATTTCACTTAAGGAAAAATTTGAACAATTGGAAATTTCTGTTAAACAATACAATTTGTCTCTATGTTGGTTGTATAACTCATTTAGGGGCTAGATCTGTTTCTAGTCCCGGTATCTTTTGAAAACTTTAAATGTCATGTGATATTCTCTCCTTTGAGCTCTTGTATTAGTTTGTTTCCGCTGCCATATATTGTTGCTAGTCTGTGACGTCCCACCCTACCTGGGCCCGGGGTGTGACACCTTGTATAGATATATGAAAATATTCCTTGTTGTAAAATACCTTCTTTACTTTGGTATGTATCATACATCATACATACATCAAGGTAATACTTTCTTTCATTCATTACTGTACGCATCCGTTCATTTCGTACTTTTATCATTATCTTTCACTTTCTTATGGACCAATGTGCAATACCCCAAACATTGTGCACGAAGCAAATGCTGTGCCTGTTGTCTATAAATAGACCATGGACATTATGCACTAAGCTGACCCAGTCACCTAGGGTATGCTATAAGGGTCCCTGCCAGTCTTAATGACTGACCCTGCATGCATCCTTCGGGTTAGCTAAACCGCATACAGTTGAGCTAATGATAACATGGTCATGCACCTCCTATTCATTTGCTTGCAAGACTTTCATTCTTTCATTTATGTTCCACTTTTCTTTATCATTAATCTTTCTCTTTTATTAATGATAATACTTTACGTATATAATCATAAACACACCACGTAAAGTCACACAATAATAATAATTATAAAACACAAGAACAACTCATTTTTATGCATAATAATAACAATTAAAACCCTAAAGTCAAACTAGAGTCAAACCTTAATCATTTAGTTTTTCTCAAAAATTCAAAAAATAAACTAAGTGTTCTGGGCGCATGAGCACTATGCAGGAGCATGAGCACTGCTTAGGCGTTTTCAACTATTCAGGCGCATGAGTCTAAACTTAGTCCTTTTTCCTACTAAGTCTTGGGCGCATGAACTATTCAGGCACATTGGCACTATTGGAGCGCATCATCCTATACTTAACCTTCAAAGGCACATTTTTCAGGCGCATGGGCCCTGTTTGGGCGTATGAGCAACACTTAAATATTTCTAAGGCACTTTCAAGTGCATGAGCCTTATGTAGGCGCATGAACAACCTGTTTAACATATTTCTTACATATTTTCAGTATCAATCATCACATCCTCTTGTTCTAAGCTTAATACAACCTTTCTAAGCATAAACAACACATAACAACCATGAAACATCATCATGTAAGCATAAAATTTACGGGTACACATACATAATAATTATACAACCTTTTTAATACATTTTCAGCCCCAAAAACATTTTGAAACATGTAAAAGACAGGGTCTAGAACTCACCTATTATAGTAAACAAGTAAAACTCCTCCAAACTTGCTTGTTCATGGGTTCAAGCACCTAGAACAAGCCAAAACAAACCACCGAACACATAAAACACATATATATCGGTTCTAAGGTGGTAAACCTCACATAACCAAACCAAAAACACTAGAAAAGACTTACAAAATGTGAATTTCATCCCTTTTTCTTGAAGAACCGAAGGAAACAACTCTTTCTTCTTCTCTTCCCTTTTTCAGTCGACCAAAAAGCAGAAAGTGGGCATGGCATGGGCGGCCCCCTTATATATAAAAGTATTTGACTTTTTGTACTATTTTTCACTTTGCCCCCTTCCAGTATAGCTTTTTTCTATTTCCTTCAAGATACTTTTATTTCCTTTTATTTTGGCTAGAAATTTTGGGTGTTACACTAGGTCCAACCAGATAAGAAATGAGGATTTTCAGGAAAGATTAAGGGTGGATAGCGTATTAGATAAGATAAAAGATTAAAGGTTAAGATGGTTTGGATATGTTAAGAGGAGACATATGCCAGTTACCATTAGAACCATAGAAGGTATTACTACTAACAGAAGGTAGAGTCTAGGCAAACGCAAACTAACTTGAGAAGAATTGATTAGACATGACTTGAGAGACTTTCATCTATCTAAGGATATGATTGGACATAAAAGTTCTTAGGAGATATAGTCTTAGGGTTAAGGACTTTTAGAAAATGACACATAATTAGGTTTTAGAGTTAGGAGCTTCAGTCACCTCTATATGTTATTATGTGTATATGTGCCTGTGTGATGTGTTATCTGTTTTTATCATAATCGTTTTATCATACCTTCTTATGCAATTTTTTTTGTTTTTGGTAGTTTACCATAATTGTGATTAGATTCTAGACTTAGGAGCTTTAGTCACCTCTATATGTTATTATTTATATGCTTGCCTATATGATTTGTTATCTATTTTTATCATAATCATTTTTATCATGCCTTCTCATGCCTTCTTTTTGTTTTTGGTAGTTTACCATGATTAGATTCTAGACTTAGGAGCTTCAGTCACCTCTATATGTTCTTATTTGTATGTGTGCCTATGTGATGTGTTATTTGTTTTCATCATAATCTTTTTATCATACCTTCTCATGCAATTCTTGTTTTGGTAGTTTACCATGATTGCTTATATTAGTATACATCACTACCACACCAGCATAATATATTTTAAAGTATATTTTTTTGTGAGGTATTTGTAGAGCCAAAGGTTCACTAAAAGCAACATCTCTAACCCTTGGATGGAGGTATAGTTTATTATAATCCATCTTCTCTAATTCTATTAATAGTAGTTGCTAACAGGTTAAGGGATGGTCAATACAATCGGTCTCATAATGAGGAGAGTGTTAGAACACTTAACAGTTCAAATAGGGAACCGAATTTAAGAACAAGATGCAAAGAACACAAGTAACAGTGAGACTGAACTCAAGAACAACATATATGGTTTTCAAGAATGTTGTATATTAATATCAAGTTATCTTACAAGAGTTACAATTCATAAGTTGTTCTTTTTATAATACAAGACCCTGAGATACTTTACACTACATCCTACAACCAATTATACTTGGAAAGCCAATTGGAACATTAAAAGACAACAAAATCAATGTAAAGTCAAAAGACAGATTGCCTTTTGACTAGTGACTATGACATGCCATAGCTCACATCCTAATATATTAGAAAAAGGATAAAAGTATATAAAGTAGAAAGTTATAGACTCAAGACCTTAATGTATACTTGCAAAAGCATGAACCTTTTCACCAACTCATGCAAGTTGGTGAGTCTTCAGAGTTGCAGCGGAAAGTGGGTCAGCTTTATGCAAAAGTACATCCGAGAAAAACATGTTTTTCTCTTTCTTTGGAGGAAATCAATCTTCACTTCACTTGGCTTTGGAAGATTTTGTCTTTAAAACTACGGAAGTCTTCATCTTTGGCTTTAGAAGATTTGGTCTTTGGCTTCGAAATATTTTATACTTGGAATAATTCTTGTGCAGAGTGTAAAGCTTTCGGAGCAACTTTGGCTTTGGAAGATTTTATACTTAGAATAATTCTTGTTCTAAGTATAAAACTTCTGGAGCAACTTCTACTTGGTACTAAGTGCATGCATGAAGGAAGCCTTTGATTGCTTTGGTTGCATCAGCCTTTATGTTAAACCATATAAACTCCTCCTAGACTAATGCTACCAAAACAGAGAAGGTAGTTCATTAATTAACAGTCCTTATTAGGATCAAGACCATTCCCGTCTTCATCATTTGGTCAGGATCCTTCAGACTCTCATAGTACCTTCTCATGTGATGGAGATCATGGAGAGGTAGATCAAGCATGTCTTTCCAGAAGTAGACATCTTGACAACCTTGATTTCTGATAACATACCATCTATCCAGATTAGTAGCAAAGGTCCAAGACAAGATGGGTCTTCCAGCTGCAAGAGGCTGTGCTTGAGTAGGAGTTGGTTGAGCAGTCTCTTGTTGTACTTCCTCAGGATGCTCTGACTCATCTTGAGGTCTGAAAGTGGATGCCTTTGTCTTCTTGTATACTCTCTTCAGGGCCATCCTTTTCTTCCTCTTTGGAGTGTTTAACTGAGAGGGCTGGTCTTGAGTACCAGGTTGTTCTGTTGTGACTCTCTCTGTTGGGTACTCTTCCCCATAGGTTTAAAAGGAAAAGGAGTTGAACCCTGCTGTGGACTAGAAGATGAGGTCAGCTGAGATGCAACTGAAGGTCTAGGTTGTGTAATCTGTATGGGTTCAACCTTAACCTCTACCTCAGGAGGAGCTTGGTTTGGTGGAGAATGCAAGTCCATAAGCTCTCCCTTTTTAATTTTTTGCTTGATCATTCTAATGTGCTCATCCATAGTGGATAGAGACATTGGACCAAGCCTACTTTCGAAGAATCCATATAGCTTCAACAACCTCATCATCCTTTGTCTGCCAGCAGACTTCTTTTGACTCTTTTAGATGATGGATCTTGACTTTGCAGCTTCTTCCCTCATCTTTCTCTTAGAGGCCTTTAGTTTATTTGAACTGTTGTTTGAGCTGCTTAAGATACTAAAATTAAATGTATTCATATGATAAGGGAAGAAGAGCAAATGCCTGATAAAGGCCTATGGCAGTCAGGTAGTTAATCATGTTTTTTCTATCAGCCTCCTTGTCTACCTGAGGTTGTTCAGTTCCCACAACCTCTCTCTCAGGACTTTCATGAACTAGGGAGAGAGTAGGAGCATGTTTATACAACCTCTTTTGCCTTCTTTCTTTTTTAACCTTGAGAAGTAATTCTGCATCCTCTGCCTCCTTCTTCTCCTTTCTCAGCTCTAAATATGCCAGTTCATTTAACTCTTCTAAGGGAAGAGAGATGAGTTCATCAATGTTGTAGTTCCTGGTTCCTAAATAGTTTAATCTAGCAGCCCTCAACTCATCATCTTGAGTATTTGGCCTGGGGGCTGTCCTAATTGCAGCTTCCATGAAACCATAGGAACTAGTTGAACTCTCTCCCCTTAGCTTCCTCTTCCTCTATCTTTCCTCCTCCTCAATCTACTTAGAGGTCATTTTCTTCTTCCCTTTATTACTCACAGGCCTTGGTGACTCAGGATGGAGAGAGTTTTGGCCTTCATTGCTTGGTTTAGCAATCAAGCCCTGACCAGAGAGAGGTTGTGAAGAACCTTCATCAATTGGTGCCTCACTGAGGGTAAAGGATGTTGAAGTAGTTATTTCCATGACAATGCTCATAGGTTCTATCACTGGGCCTTTAGTCAAGGTTTCCCCTTTAAAGCTAATCTTGGGTTCCACCTCAACATCCAGTTGACCAATGACATTACATGTTTACAGTTGTTTTCTTCTTTGTTCGAATTCTTCAACAATCTTGTCTTGAATTCTCTTAGCCAATATGTCAGTCTGCCTATGTTGAGTTGGGTTGCCTAGTGATATATTGACTAGAGAAAGACTATCATAGAAGTTCCAGGTCTGAAAATTGAAGACCTCTTGATGTCCTTGAAATCTATACAGTACTAGGGATCTTCTATCATCATCATACCTCCACCTTAGAATTTCATTTGTAGTTCCATATGGTGGGGTTGACATTGCCCTTGGTATTCCTTCTTCAAACAGACTTGGTATAAGAGAATCCACATCAATGTGAACTTTAGGAGGTTGCTGAGTGTGGACAATTACAATGAAGTTGGTGATTTTTCAATGTCCATACTCTGAGAAGGATTCCTAGGTTCTGTGATTGTGACAAATTCCTTTCCTTTTTTGATAGCATCACCCACTTGCATAAGTGAGCTAGAGGTGAAAGCTGTCACATCCTCAGGAACTTGTGTTCCTGGATGAGTTCTCCCAAAGGGTCTCATAGCTAGTTGTTCCTTGAGATCAGAAATCTCAAGTTGCTGATCATTGACCCTTGTTTGCAAGGTAGTCACTTGAGATTCAAGTGACTACCCTTGTAGACTAAATAGGTGCATGTTTTATCAGTTTGTGCACTTTTAGTCTAAGATTCCCTCATCTTCAGTAGAAGAATCACTAGGGATGAGAGAATTGGATCTAAGTCTTCTTCCTCATCCCCAGCTTGTTGTTCTTGGCTGCTGATTTTCCCTTGCTCATTGACAAATTCAGTTGAAGTATCAATGGGCTGGATTTCCATAGTTGATGTCTTAATGATGTAATAACTTATAGATGTAAGATCCTCTTCCATATGGATCTCTTGAACAGGTTCAGGAAGATCCACCTTAGTGGGGGGTGGATAATATGAGCTAGATATGGGTGACACAGGAGTACTCATCTCTCTTTACAGGGAAAGAGAAGAGAGACTCATGATACTCACTGAGTGCCATATCCTCATCATCATAGAAGTCTAGTTTGGGAATTAGCTGGTTTAAATCTAGAGGCTACGGATGGTAGCATTCCCCTGAAGGTTGTCACTAAAGTATTGAGACTCTGAGTGAAGGCTTAAGGCTTCTTGGGTGATGAGCTCTTCAGTCTGAGCATGAGGAACCTCATGACTAAATATTTGTGAGATGGGAGTGGTTTGCTTATTAGGAGAAGTTGGAGCTCTAGTGTCTCCTTCCTCCTGTATGGGTGGTGATATAGGGGCCTGCATAAGTTGAATAAATTGTGCAGGTGTTGGTTTGGATTTTCTTTGGTAGGTGATGGTTATTGGTGGTTGTGTGGGTTGTCTTGAAGTGGAGGGTGTGGGTTCAACACTATCTAGTGCTATTACATTGTCACCTTGAGCAATGAGCTCTAACATTTTTGGGACCAGGGCTGTTTCTACCCCTGAGAAGCCAACAGTTGGCTTTCTCATAGTCTTAAAGATGTTGTTCATCTGTCCCAATTTTAGAACATTACCTACTCCCCTCAATTGTGACCATAGTTCACAGATATAAATTGCACGGGTCCAAGCTTGATTGATTGGAGAGAGCGCTTGACAGAAGAGAGCCTCGCGAGCCGGGCTTTTAGAGATGCGACCTTTTAGCGAAGCGAAGCTCCGTTCCTCAACAAAGTGTTCATTTCTTTTTCGCTAGGTTTCATTCTCTTTCTTTTTTGATTGTTAGGGATTATATAATATTCTTAAAAGTCCAAGTTTGCAAGCAAATTATTATACACAAATTATGAATGCCTGAACTTGACCCCATGAACCATCCCATGGACTATGAAAGAGAGGTCTTCAGGAATTTGGTCCTAGCCTCCATGCTTCTTAGACAAGCTGTGGATAATAACATGGAGGAGGTATTTTCATTAAGGAGAAACCTTTCCTTTCTTGAAGGTTCTAAGTGAGAAGTCACCTTCATAGCCCACCAGCTCAAAAGAGTGGTTTACAACAGATTTTAGGAAGGACACTTCAACTTCTGCATCATCCAACTGTAGATGAGAGTTTATAGATGCTGGAGTGATGAAGATTGTCCTTCCCTGCACTGTGACAGACAGTGCCTTCTCCCTATCCATGGTGACCTCTTGGCAGGCCCTCCAAAAGTCCAAAATTTGATCCTTGTAGAGTGGAGGATCAATGGTGAGGGAGGTGAAGTAGCGAGACAGAGAAAGAAAGCGACAAACCTCTGAGAAACTTGGATCTTTCTTGGAGTTTAACAGAGCAGCCTGATTGTTTTGCCTGTGAAGCTGCATGGAAAAATCTTGTTGGTTTCCGCGGTCAAGGTTGGCCATTTGTGGTAGCTTTGAGGTGAAGGAATGTAAGAACAAAGGCGGTGAGTGGAAATTTAGGTTTGGAAAAGTTGCATATGAAGAAGATAGTGAAAGAGAGGGGAACCGTTGGGTATATTTATATGAAATGGACTTGAGACAAAGTTAATGCAAAAGGATAAACTTTAAAGTCCAAATGTCGGTACCACCTCTGTAAAAGTGCCCAAAAAGGTAGTTTTATTGGAAGTTAAAACTCTTTCGAGGGTAATTTGTCTTTGGAAGTTTTTGTGAAAAATTTCTAAAGCCAAATTTTGACTTCGGAAGATATTCCTAAGCTTAGTGAAAAATGGCTTCGGAAGAAAAATTACTTGTAGCATTATCTCTTCTGAAGAGTATTTGGTTTCGGAAGATATTAAGAGCTGAAAATTTTATTCTTAAAGAGAATAAATCTACCGAGACATAATTGCTTTCGGAAGAAATTTGTTCTTCAAATACATATTAGTACTTAGAAGCATATTTTGGCTTCAGAAAAAAACGTTTTATTTATTCTAAAGGTAATTTATTTTAAGTAGTTATGTGATTTGAAGACTTAAAATTCTTCCGAAGGTAATGTTAATGTCTTCCGAAAGAAAATACACTTGATAATTTTCAAAATGCTAAGGAATATCAATTGCAAATGATTTTTTCCCGACATAAACTGGGCTTATGTGGTGATAAATTGGACAACGTAGGACACACACTTTCTTTTAGAAATAATATACATAAAATTTTAAGAAAATCTATTCAAGATTAATCATCCTAATAGCTGATATAAGATATTTAAATCTCTGTTAATCAAAAGCCTTTGTGAACAGATCAGCATATTGTTCATTTGTGTTAACCTTGATTAGTTTTATCAATTCTTTTTAATAATTATATCTAATTAGATAATACCTGATTTTGATGTGCTTTATCCTTGAGTGCTGCACAGGATTCTCTGTGATAGAGATATCATTGTTGTTGTCTATATAGATGGGAGTCTCTTTGAAGTTGTATCCATAGTCTAGCATCTGATTCTGAATCCAAAGTACTTGAGCACAGTAGCTTGCAGCAATAATGTATTCAGCTTCAGCAGTTGATGCGGATACACAGGATTGTTTTATGCATTGCCATGAGACTGTCCTTCCACCAAGGAATTGACATCCCCAAGATGTGGACTTTGCAGTCATGTTACAGCCACCATAGTCACTCTCTGTATAGGCATACAATTAAAATCAGAATTCTTTGGATACCAAAGGCCAATCTTAGGGGCACCTTTGAGATATCTAAGACTTCTTTTGATAGCAACCAGGTGTGACATCTTGGGGTTAGCTTGATATCTTGCACATATGCATGTAGCAAACATGAAATTAGACCTGCTGCTTGTATGGTTCATGAGAGATCCAATCATAGCCTTGTAAAGATGTTCATCTACACACTCCCCCTCAAGATCAGGTCAAATGGAGTGGCTTCTGGCTATGGGTGCATTTGCAACCTTACATTCAGTCATGTTGAATCTTGTAACTATGTCCTATACATACTTTGAATGACTTATGAAGATGCCATTGTCAACTTGCATCACTTGAATTCCTAGAAAGAAGTTGAGTTCCCCCATGGCACTTATTTCAAATCTATTTTTCATCAGCTTCTCAAAGTCTTTATAGAGCTTTGGATTAGTTGACCCAAAGATAATGTCATCTACATGTACTTGAACCAGCATCAAGTCATTCCCTGTTCCTTTGATGAAGATAGTTCTATCTATGGTACCCCTTTTGTAGCCATGCTGACAGAGATACTGAGATAGTGTCTCATACCACTTCCTTGGAGCTTGGTGTGGCCCGTAAAGAGCTTTATCAAGATTGTAGTCATAATCATGATGATTTGGGTCTGCAAAACCAGGTTGTTGTTTGACATACACCTCTTCATCAATCACCCCATATAAAAATGCACACTCATCAAGTTGGTAGACCTTGAAATCCTTTGGATGCAGCAAATGCAAGTAATATCCTAACAGCTTCAAGTCTTACTGCCGGAGCAAAAACATCAGTGTAATCAATTCTTTCTTCTTGTGTGTACCCTTGAACAACCAGTCTTGCCTTGTTCTTGATGACAAGTCCTCTATCATATTTCTTATTCCTAAACACCCATTTGGTTCCTATGATAGTCTTCCCTTGAGGAAGAGGACATAGGCTCCAAATCTTTTGTCTCTTGAACTGAAGCAGCTCCTCTTGCATTGCTTCAACCCGACTTTCATCCTTCAAAGGCTCATCAACTTTCTTTGGCTCTGTCTGGGACAAGAAGTTGGAGTATAGACAAACATTTTTGTCATGGGTTTGTCCTCTTGTTCTCACCCCCTTGTCAACATCTCCAATGATGTTTGTGGTAGGGTGTGACTTGTGGATCCTAAGTTGAGGGATCACAGCAAGTTGATTATATAGATCTAAATTTGAGAAGTTTAGATCTGGCAATGAAGTGTCTCCCCCCAATATCAGCACACTTATCAAAAGAAGCTTGATCCAATGAGTGTGTGGCATCATTGATGTCACAAGATTTATTAAAACAGTTGGTAACTAAATCAAGATCAAATAGCCAATCAGGACCAGAACCTTTCACACAGGGAGTGTGCTCATTGAAGATCACATTTGCTGTTCTTTAACTACTATAGTTCAGAGATTGTATACCCTATAAGCCTTAGCTTAGGAAGAGTATCCAATAAAGTGTCCATCATCTGATTTCTTAGCAAACTTAGCTACTTGATCTTTGGTATTCAAGATGGTACAGGGACATCCAAATGATCTAAGAAAACCAATGAAATGTCTTCTTTTGTGCCACAGTTCATAATGAGTCTTAACATAAGTCTTGACTACTAAAACTCTGTTATGCATATAGTAGGCAATGTAAACTGCCTCTGCCCAGAAGGTGATGGGCAGTTTAGAGTCAGATAACATGGTTTTTACAGCTTCAAAAAGTGTCATGTTTCTCCTCTCATCAACACCGTTTTGCTGAGGAGTCCTGAGAGCACTATATTGTATTGTAATACCCTTTTCAGCACAAAATATGTTAAGGATTTGGTTCTTGAATTCAGTTCCTTGATCACATCTTAAGATCTTGACCTCGTGATCACTTTGATTCTCAATTTTCAGAATGAAATTCTTCAAGATCTCAGGAGTTTCATCCTTAGTTCTAAGGAAGAAAACCCAAGTAAATCTTGTGAAATCATCTGTGATGACTAAATAGTATGAGGTCCTTCCTAGACTTATTACACTTCTGGAGAAAAAGAGATCCATGTGCAATAAGTGTAGGGGAGTAGTGATAGAGTCCTTTTCCTTTGGCCTGTGAGACACCAAGTGTTGTTTCCCTTTCAAGCATGCAACATAGTGATCATCACTTATAAACTCTTTTATTTGGCATTCAAGTTACCAAATTATTCTTAATTAGATTCTTCATGTTCTTAAAGTTTACATGACATATTGTTTTACGCCAAAGGAAAGACCCATCACTATTGGCCTTAGGTAAAAAGCAAGAAACTTCTCCTGAAGGGGATGTTTCCTGCAAATTCATCTTTTACATGTTCCCTTTTCGGGGTTCTCTAAGCAAGATATGCTCTTGAGGAATGATCACCCCAGGCTTAAGAACAATGCACTCATGCTCAGTGAAGAGCATGTAATGTAACCTCCAGCATCTCCTCCAAAAGCAACTGGCACTCCATCAATTCTTTCAAAGTTTTAGAGCAAAGAGCCATTGCCTGTCATGTGCCTGGAACAGCCACTATCAATAATCATACATTCTTCTTGGTCCTCAGTTGTTCTTGCATAATAAAAAAGAGTTAGTTACATTTGGAAACCCAAGCCTCAATGGTCTTGGACTCTTTAAAATGAACTGAAGACAATGCAACAGTCAATGATCCTATACTAAGACTTTAGGGATCATTTGCTGTTGTTAATGAAGAATTCTCAGTCATATGGTCTTCCTTTATCTTCCACACCATCTTTGAAACATTAGACTTGACCTTCAAAGCTTCGAAAGTTTTTACAACTTCAGAAGTTTTGGAGGCTGGCCCTTCGGAAGATCTTCCTTTCACTGCAGCAAGCTTCAGTGCTTCGGAAGCATTCCTTTCTTTCGAGACCATATTTCCTTTCGAAGGTAATTTTTCACTTGTATTCATTTTTATTTTGGAGCATATAAAAGAAACACAGATTTTTTCCAAATCTTTCTTCTTCTTGCTCCTCTCAGAAGTCTTCTTTCTTATTATGTTGACAGAACTTTTAGGATTGTAGAAGTAATCCATAGCAAGATAAGAAATACTGCCACACATAATGCAGTCAACTTGCTTTCTTCTGAAGGTCTTCTTGTGAATGGAAGACTGAGTTTGATCACTTTTCATCTTCATCTTCATCTTTTCAGATGTTGTAGCAAGCTTCCTAGGGTGAGGATTGTCTTTGGAGGTGGATGGTTCATGCTGTGTAGCAGTGTTACACAACTGATCAGTCTTCATTCCTTCACAGGGATGAATTGGACATAAACTTGAACTCTTGGTACTAGAGTTCAAGATTTTATCCTCAATCTTTACTACCTTAAAACCTGCAGAGATAAAAAAAAATTCTACTTGGAGTTAAAGGTGGTCTTGATCTCTTGTGCTCTTTTCGATATTCTTTTTGCTGCTCGGATCAAGTTATTTCTCTTGGACTTGGTCATCACTGACTTCTTCCTCTCCTTAGGAGAATAGTGACCCTTGATAGGATGATCTTCTTCACTCTTCCCAAATATATCCTTCACTATCTCCTTTTCATCCTTTTCATCACTAGGATCTATGGATGGAAGCTCATCTTGACTTGTTCCACACCTTGTAGATCTTACAAACAGTAGAGTGTGTGGAGGAGCTATCTCACTAGATCACAGTCCCTGTTTGTTATGATAACACACTTTGGAATGCAGGGATGAGGATATTATGTTCTTGAAGGTCTCTTATTCAAGAACATGTTTTTCTGCCTTGGCTTTGCTGATCACTAGCTCAGCCTGGCACTCAGTTAACTTAGTGATGAGATCTTTGATTTGAGTCCTGTAGTTGGTATGCTCATGTTTAAGAGTTGAAATGGTTTTCTTTAAGTCTGCTATTTTTAACTTATACTTATTTTTAGCTCTTTTGAAATCAGATTTTAAGATGTTCAAGGACTCAAGATCAGATCTCATCTCTAAGTTATAGGACCTATATCTATTTACTTTAGTAATGCACTTAGGGGTACAAAGATGTTCCAATACATTGGCTTCATCCAGATCTGCCATCAGTGCTTGGTTTGGAGACATATCTTCTATCTGGAAGCCCCAATCAAAGCCTTCTTCTTCCACAGCAGCTGCAACTTGTTGCTTGGGCTACTTAGTATGTGAAACTCCCTTTGTGTAGTTTGGCTTGGGTTGTGCCTGGCCACCATTTGTCTTGGGTGCCTTGCACTCCCTAGCAAAATGTCCTATCTGGTTATAGTTGTAACACTTCTTTTTGTTTTGTCTAGCCCAAACTTTTCACTGGGTACATTACTACAAAACTTTCTCCCTGTCCTCGTATAGAATTTCTTGGCTCTATGAGTGAGAAGAGCCATTTGTTGAACTATTTCCATGTACTCCAGATCATCCGGATGGATATAGCCCAGATCTTCAAAGGTGAAGAGAAAGTCGCTTGTGCTTTCATCATGAGACACAAAGGCTTGTGATGAGCTTGTCTCTTGGAATGGGCTTCCTTGGATGTAGCTCTCCCTTTACGTCTCTGAAAAGGTGATGAAAGGGCCCTTTGGTGAGTTGTCAGGGTAAGAGATAAAATGGTGTTGTGGTTCTCTACAATCCCTTTTAACCACATGCAGGGCAGAACTCTATTGATTGCTAGAGTTGCCATATGGATTTTGCATGCTCATTGCCTTCTAATAACCACTGAATATACCATACAACTCAGTGAGAGTAAGAGTGAGGTTAATAACCACACAGTAGTATGTCTATTGTCTAGGAAGAGAGGACATGAACTTTCTCACAATATCCCTGTTCTCAAGTTTTACTCCAACATCTACTAGAGTGTCCACAATCTACTAGAGTGTCCACAATCTTAACATACCTGAAGTATTGTTGAGTCATGGTTTCACCAGTTTTGAAGGTGAAGTTCTCAAACTGCTGCTTTAGAAGGTCTTTCTTGTTTTCTTTGGCTTCAGTAGACCATTCATACATCAGCTTTAGTGCCTCCTAGAGCTTCTTAGCAGTTTTGCACTTCTTGAAGCCTCTGTAGATGGCACTTCGAAGAAAGCAGTTTGGAGAGTAGTATTGGCTTTTTGATCTACATCTATTCTTTTTCTATATTCTTTAGAATAGTCAGCCACTTCCTTTGGAATCATGCCACCAACAGCAGCAGTTGAAGAGGTGCATGGAATGTAAGGTCCTGTGGTAACAGACTCCCACATCCTGCTTTCTTGTGACTTGATGAAGCCTTCCATTCTTAAACACCAAGTATCAAAATCATCAGGAGTGATCAGTAGGGATTTTACCATGGTACCGGTTTCCATATCAGACTTAGATGCTGCCATTTAAGACGTTAAGTGTTTTGTGAGAACTGAGGAGATTTAAGATGTTGAGATCTTACAATCAAAAGCCTGGAAAGTTCTGATACCAATTGCAGGACCGGTTAAAGGATGGTCAATACAATCAGTCTCACAATAAGGAGAGTGTTAGAACACTTCACAGTTCAAATAGGGAACCAGATTTAAGAACAAGATGCAAAGAACATAAGTAACAGTGAGACAGAACTCAAGAAGGAGACCGGTTAAGGGATGGTCAATACAATTAGTCTCATAATAAGGAGAGTGTTAGAACATTTAATAGTTTAAATAAGAAACCAGATTTAAGAACAAGATGTAAAAAACACAAGTAACAATGAGATAGAACTCAAGAACAATATATATGGTTTTCAAGAATGTTGTATATTAATCTTAAGTTCTCTTACAAGAGTTACAATGAATAAGTTGTTCTTTTTAAAATACAAGACCCTGAGATACTTTATACTACATCCTATACCGGCTATATTTGGAAAGCCAGTTAGAGCATTGAAAGATAACAAAATCAAAGTAGAGTCTAAAAGCATATTGCTTTTTGACTAGTGACTATGACATGTCATGGCTCACATCCTAATATATTATAAAAAGAATAAAAGTACATAAAGTAGAAAGTTACAGACTCAAAACCTCAATGTACAGTTGCAAAAGCATGGACCTTTTCACTGATTCATGCAAGTTGGTGAGTCTTCAGAGTTACAGCGGAAAGTGGACCAGCTTTATGCAAAAGTACATCCGAGAAAAGCATTTTCTTCTCTATCTTCAGAAGAAATCAGTCTTCACTTCATTTGGCTTCGGAATACTTTGTCTTTGAAGCTACGGAAGACTTCATCTTTGGCTTCAGAAGATTTGGTCTTTGGCTTCGGAAGATTTTATACTTGAAATAATTCTTGTGCAGAGTATAAAACTTCCGAAGCAACTTTGGCTTTGGAAGATTTTATACTTACAATCATTCTTGTTCTAAGTATAAAACTTCCAAAACAACTTCTAGTTGGTACTGAGTGCATGCATGTAGGAAGCCTTTGGTTGCTTTGTTTGCATCAACCTTTATGTTAAACCTTACAGTAGTGTTGAATCAGACTTGCTGGGTTATTTATTATTCTCACTGGTGTAAGTAAATTTTTTTTATTATAACCACTTAAGTTTGAATTTTATGTTGTTACATTGATTTTATGTGTTAACATAGCATAGAAACTTGTTTACTTTATGAATCTAGAGTAAATTACATTTTTAGTTCCTATGGTTTGATAAAAATTATGGTTTCAGTCCAAAAGTTTATTTATGACACTAACCATCCAACGGATTTCACCTTTGGTATTGATTTCAACCACGTCACTAACTTTTTTAAAAAATTTTATAGTAAATTACTATTTTGGTCCTTGTGGTTTGGTCATTTTAACCATTTGAGTTCAAAAATGAATTTTCAAACAAATCTAGCCCCATGGTTTGCATTCTATAACTATTTCAGTCCAGGACACTAACAAAGTTATTTTTTCAGTTAGTTACTAACAAAATGGCCAAAATACTTTTGGACTGAAATGGTTATATTTAATAACTTTAGAGACCAAAACGTAATTTACTCTTTCACACAAACATATTATATATATATATACACACACACACATACATATATATATGTATGTATATATGTATAAAAGATATTTATTTTTATTTTTGAAGTTTCTAAATATATTTTTTAAACCGTTTAGATTTCAAACTGATAATGCAATTACTAAAAAAACGTTTTTAAGTGTTTTTAAACCATTTGGTTTTCTAAACATCATTTTTTAAACAATTGGTTTTTAAGAATATTTTTTAAAAGGTTGATTATTTAAACAATTTTTAAAATTATTCATCTTCAAACCATTCGGCTTTAAAATATTTCAGCTTTTTAAACTTATTTTCTTTAATCGTATGTCTTACTTAAATGTCTTGAAAATCTTTATGTTTTTCAAAGGTTTTTTTAGATGGCTTTCTAAACCATCCAACTAATTAAACGTCTTTATAAAGTTGTTTGCCTTATTTAAACGTTTTTTTCAAATCGATTGGTTATTCAAATGCAACGAACGAACTCAAGAAAGTTTAAATAAAATAAGCACAAGTACTTTTAATATCGTAGAAGCGCTAATTGTAATAATCAAAACCCAACTTAATCCTAAAAAATACAAATGATGTAAAAGTATAAATCACTTTCAAGTCAACTTGAATAGAAGTCGATAAAAAATCAAAAAGAGAAAAAATATATTTTAATAAAATGAATGGTTTAAAATTAAAGGTTTTTAATAAACGAATGGTAAAAGGACGTTCAAATAAAAAAAGACATAAAATTACGTTTAAACGAGCCTAATGGTTAAAAACATGTATAAATAAATCACAAAAATTAAAAAAAGATGTTTAACAGAGTTGAAGGATTAAAAAAAGACGTGTAAATAAAACAAATAGTTTAAAACGGATGTTTAAATAAGTCTAACAGTTCAAATAAAAAGTTTAATAAGCCAAATAGTTTTAAATTTTCTGTTAGATAATATGAATGGTTTAAATACGACGTTTAAAACCGAGCGGCTTAAAAATAAATTCTAGAAACTTTGAACAATAAAAATAAAAACATTTTGTGTGTGCGTATATGTATGTATGTATGTATGCATGTATGTATGTATGTATGTATGTATGTATGTATGTATGTATGTATGTATGTATGTATGTATGTATGTATGTATGTATGTATGTATGTATGTATGTATGTATGTATGTATGTATGTATATATATATATATATATATATATATATAATATGTTTGTGTGAGAGTAAATTACGTTTTTGGTTCCTCAGGTTATTAAAAATAAATTCTAGAAACTTTGAACAATAAAAATAAAAACATTTTGTGTGTGCGTATATGTATGTATGTATGCATGCATGCATGCATGTATGTATGTATGTATGTATGTATGTATGTATGTATGTATGTATGTATGTATGTATGTATGTGTGTA